>JAJMSD010000002.1:0-147634 GCA_030558265.1 [Candida] pseudocylindracea
CGACATGTCCATGCCCGACATGTCCATGCCCGACATGGCCATCAGCATGGCCGCGCCCCGCACCGCCCCCCGCCGTCCGCACACTCCCGCCGCCCGCACGCCCCCGGAACGTGTGCCCCGGGTCATCCATTAGTCATCCTTCCGTGTCCCTCCCACCCACCTGTCCCATCCACCGCCCTTATCGCGGCCCGCGCCCCTCTCCCCCGGCGATCCACACCTCGGCCGCACCGCACCTGCGCCCCCACCCGCGCCCCCGCCCGCCGCCTCGCCCTGCGTGTTCCTACCAAACACCCTACATCGCTGCGGTGGTTTTTGTTTTGCTCTCCGCTCCAACCCCACTTTGGCCTCGCGCCCGGCTCGCCGCAATGAAGACGAGCCCCAAGCAGCCGCGCACCGCGCCGCGCGCACCCGACGACGCCGCCGCGCCGCGCCCCACCCACCCCCGCACCGACGGCGTTTCCCCCTTTGCCGCCGCCGACCGTGCCCAGCCCGGGGGCAACGCCGCCGACGTGCCCTACCTCTACGGCTTCCCCGCGCCGCTGCAGGGCGAGTTCGTGGCCCCCGCCGCTGCGGGCAGCTCGGGCGGCGCCGCGGCCCCGGCCCTCCCCGGCAGCCTGCTGCTGCTCGCGTTGCGCAGCTCGGGCTCCTTGTCCGGGTTGATGAACACCCCCCTTGACGGCTACCGCCGCCCGCTGGAGCAGCTCGAGCCGTTCACCCCGCTGGCGCGGCCCCGCGAAATCTCCACGTTCCGTCCGCGCCAGCTGCTGTTTCTCCCGCTCCCGCTCTCGGGCACCGACACGTCCGACTTTGACTCGTTTCTCAAGCGCGATCTGGTGTTTCCGAACCCGGAGTTGACGTTTGATCTCGCCGCTGCTGCTGCCGCCGCGGCCGGCCATGGAGGGAGCAGCGCCAGCGGCGGGCTGGCCCCCGAGGCACGTGTTCCGCCCAAGCCGGACGCCGACGCAGGCGAAGAGCCGTCGCCGCGCCCCCGCGCCGAACTGCGCTTCCTGTTTGGCCTGTTTGGGTCCATGTCGAACTTCTTTGCCCCGGACGGACGCCCGTCCGGGAGCAGTCCCACCGACGACGGCTACTCGCACCCCCGCATGCTGCTGGTGTTCCGCGACTGGCTTCCGCTGGGCGTGCTGCGGCCCGGCACCGGCACGAGCGACGTCGCCGCCGCACCTCAGACCTCAGCACCGGCGCCCGCGCCCGTGTCCGCGGCAGGACGTCCCCAGACGCTTGCGGCGTTGAAGGAGGACATCTTTTCGCTGTCGCGCGAGCGCAAGACCAGCAGCACCGCCTCGGACGACCAGGGCGAGGACCCGCGCCTGCACCAGCCGCGGCAGCGTCTGGAGCTGCGGCTGCTGTCGGGGCTGTACCGGCGGCGCACACTGGCGCTGCTGCCCAAGAGCATGCAGCTGATGACGGACACGGAGCCGATGGACCCGTTGGCTCCTGCCAAGCCGCTGGTGACGAGCGTGCCCGCGGCAGACGTGCAGGTCAAGCGGCTCGCAGAGGAGGACGCGGGCGGGAAGCCGAAGCGGTTGGTGCCCGCGAGCGAGCTCCGGACCACCGAGGACGGCCGGCCGTTGCTCGGGGCGACCAAGATCGACCAGCTCATGCTCGTGCTCCAGGCGCGCGCGGCGGGGAACGCAGCACCGATCATGCGGACCGAGGACGGCCAGTTGCTCGACGACGGGCTGTTGGTGCCGCAGCCAGACGCGCTTGTGGGCGGGATCGAGAAGCCAAAGCTGCAGCTGGAGAAGCCGCACGTGTGTTCGTTCTGCCAGAAGCGGTTTACGCAGAGCACGCACTTGGAGGTTCACGTGCGGAGCCACATTGGGCTCAAGCCGTTCGAGTGCAAGTACTGCCACAAGCGGTTCACGCAGGGCGGCAACTTGCGGACGCACGAGCGGCTCCACACGGGCGAGAAGCCGTTCAAGTGCGAGCAGTGCGGCCGGAACTTTAGCCGGAAGGGCAACTTGGTGGCGCACACGCTCACGCACAAGAATGCGCGGCCGTTCAGCTGCCGGTTGGACGGGTGCCAGAAGCTGTTCACGCAGTTGGGCAACTTGAAGTCGCACCAGAACCGGTTCCACCAGCAGACGCTTAATGAGTTGACGCGACAGTTGGCGGAGTTGGGGGGCAACTGGGAGAGCCTCCCGGAGAACGAGCGCGAGTTGTTGGAGCACTTTCGGCAGTTGTACAAGAACAGCAACCGGGGGATTCGCGGCCGCGGCCGGCGGAAGCCTGTGGAGGTGACGATGGAGTCTGCGGGCGGGGCGGGCACGGCCCACGGGCTGCCGGACGGGCTGGCCAAGCCCGGAGCGCGGCCGGGCCCGGCGAAGGCGGACGGCGCGCCGTACGCGCAGTACGGCTACTACGACGGCTTTGGGTACTGAGCGCGGCCGGGCGGCCGGTCCGGGTGCCTGCACGTTCATTTCAGTCATAGGTCACTACACGAGTCATGGGATCGATGGTGGGGCCAAAGTAGCTGAGGAAGGGGTGGCATGTTTTGCTGGGGTCGGCGATCCAGGCGTGGGGAAAGAGCCGGAGGGCGCCCACCATGTCGATGAGCTGCTGGGTGGTTGTCTCGCCGCTGCGGACCAAGACGCCGCAGTCCTCGACGACGACGAGCTGGACTGTGCGGGGGTCGGTGGCGCGGGTGGTGGCGAGCACCTCGTCGACGCTGAAGCACTTGGCGTAGCGCACCAGCTCGGCGTTGCGCGGCGGGATGTTGCTGTTGGCGAGGGTGGTGACGAGCGGATTGCCGCCGGTGGTGGAGATGTAGAGTGTGCTGGGGGCGGTGGTCTGCTGTAGGAGCTGCTGGGTGGTGACGACGGCGTCGCACTCGAGGATGGTGATCCCGGGCGTGAGCATTACAGGGGGTAAAGCGATGCGGCGGATCGGGAAATCGTGCTGGCAACGGCAGGGGCGGGAGCAGCGCGGCAACACGACAACGGCAACACGACAACGGCAGCACGGCAGGGGCGCGGCGGCACAACGGCGACACGGCAGGAGCACAGCAGCGGCGGGAGCCGCACCGCGCCGGACACGTCAATCAGTCCTCCTTTATTCCACTACGTTGCACTTAGTAGCCAAGCGCGGCCAACTTCTTGGCGGCGTCGGACTCGGCAGCGACAGCCTGGGCGGCAGCCAACTTCTTGGTGGCAGCCTTCTTGCGGGCGTAGTACTCGGCCAGTCTGAGCTTCCGCTTCTCCTCCAACTTGTCCACGATGGACTCGTACTTCCAGCCGACAGAGGCAGAGAGCTTGCCGATGGTGGCGTACTTGCGGCCGGGCTTGAGGCGCAACACACGGAGGGCCTGGGGCACAACAACGCGCTTCTTCTTGTCGTACGGCGGGGGCACACCCTCGAACACCTTGAGGCGCTCAAGGGCGGCCTTGCCACGGGCGGTCTTGTGGGCAACCATGCCGCGCACAGCCTTGTAGAAGATGCGGGACGGGGCGCGGAAGTGGAAGGGGCCGTGGGTCTTGTTGAAACGAGTGCCCTTTCTCAAGTAGTCGTGGTACTTGAGCTTGTTGCGGAACAACTCGCCCGACACGTTGAGGGCCTCGCAGCGCACAACGACGATCTTCTGACCGTTGAGCAACTGCTTGGCAACAGTGGACGCAAGACGGCCGAGGAGGTGGCCCTTGCCGTCAATCACAACAACCGGTTCGTAGGTGGACATTGCTGGTGGAGGAAGTGTAGGGGCGTGATGGAGTTTTTTTCCACGAAGCGTGCAGGCGCCCGAGCGCGGGGCGTGCCGCGCCCAAAAAGCGAAAAGCGGCCACGTGCCGACATGTACGCGGGTGCCGTGCCCTACCGCACGCGCGCCGCTGTGACTGCTCTTTCTGCACCTCTGACTCACGCGCTCCTGCACCCAGCTCGTATAGGGCGCCGCCCCAATATTGACTCCGGCCCGCCACACAATCGCACGTGATTGCACCACGTTTCGCCGCACGTTTGCCTTGCGGCTTCGATCCGGTTCCGGCTGAAAATCTGCAACTATATAAAGGCCCCGCCCCCCCGCTGTGCCCGGACCCCACCCCAATCGATTCGCCATGGTTGCCTCCAGTGTTTTGGGTTTCCCCCGTATCGGTCCCAACCGTGAGTTGAAGAAGTCCACCGAGGCCTACTGGGCCGGCAAGGTGTCCGCCGAGGACCTTCTCAAGGTCGGCAAGACGTTGCGCGAGCAGAACTGGAAGCTCCAGCAGGCTGCCGGCGTCGACGTGATTGCCTCCAACGACTTTTCGTTCTACGACCAGGTGCTCGACCTCTCCTTGTTGTTCAACGTCATCCCCGAGCGCTACACCAAGTTCAACCTCGCGCCCCTCGACGTTCTCTTCGCCATGGGCCGTGGCTTGCAGCGCAAGGCCACCGAGACCACCGCCGCCGTCGACGTGACTGCGTTGGAGATGGTCAAGTGGTTCGACTCCAACTACCACTACGTCCGCCCCACCTTCTCCCACTCCACCGCCTTCAAGCTCAACGGCCAGAAGCCCGTGGACGAGTACTTGGAGGCCAAGGCGTTGGGCATTGAGACCCGCCCCGTGCTCGTCGGCCCCGTGTCCTTCCTCTACCTCGGCAAGGCCGACAAGGACTCCCTCGACCTCGCGCCCATCCTGCTCCTCAAGCAGTTGTTGCCCGTGTACGCCGAGATCTTGGCCAAGTTGGCCGCCGCCGGCGCCAAGCTGGTGCAGATCGACGAGCCCGTCTTGGTGTTGGACCTCCCCGCCGAGGTGCAGGCTGCCTACAAGGAGGCCTACGAGTTCCTCGCCGCCCAGGCCGGTCTCCCCGAGATTGTCCTCGCCTCCTACTTTGGCGACGTGCGCCCCAACTTGAAGGCCGTTGCCGGCCTCCCCGTTGCCGGCTTCCACTTTGACTTTGTTCGTGCCCCCGAGCAGTTGGAGGAGGTCGCCGCCGCCTTGACCCCCAAGCAGACCTTGTCTGTGGGTATCATCGACGGCCGCAACATCTGGAAGGCCGACTTTGCCAAGGCCACCGCCTTTGTCAAGAAGGCCATCGAGCTCGTCGGTGCCGAGCGCGTCGTGGTTGCCACCTCGTCCTCCCTTCTCCACACCCCCGTGGACTTGGCCAACGAGAAGAAGCTCGACGCCGAGGTGAAGGAGTGGTTCTCGTTCGCCACCCAGAAGCTCGACGAGGTTGTGGTTGTGGCCAAGGCCGTGTCCGGCGCCGACGTGTCGGCCGCCCTTGCCGCCAACGCCGCCTCCGTGCAGCTGCGCGCCTCCTCCAAGATCACCAACGACGCGGCCGTGCAGACTCGCGTTGCCCTGATCGACGAGAAGTTGGCCACCCGTGCCTCGCCCTTCGCGGCCCGTCTCGCCGAGCAGAAGAAGCACCTCAACCTCCCCCTCTTCCCCACCACCACCATCGGCTCCTTCCCCCAGACCAAGGACATCCGTGTGTCGCGCAACAAGTTCGCCAAGGGCGAGATCACTGCTGCCGAGTACGAGAAGTTCATCGAGAAGGAGATCGAGCTCGTGGTGCGCTTTCAGGAGGAGATTGGCCTCGACGTGCTCGTGCACGGCGAGCCCGAGCGCAACGACATGGTGCAGTACTTTGGCGAGAAGCTCAAGGGCTACGCCTTCACCACCAACGGCTGGGTGCAGCTGTACGGCTCCCGCTACGTGCGCCCGCCGATCATCGTGGGCGACATCCTGCGCCCCGCCGCCATGTCGGTGAAGGAGTCGGTGTACGCGCAGAGCATCACCTCCAAGCCGATGAAGGGCATGTTGACCGGCCCCGTCACCTGCTTGCGCTGGTCGTTCCCGCGTAACGACGTGCTGCAGAAGGTGCAGTCGCTCCAGCTCGGCCTCGCCCTCAGAGACGAGGTGAACGACTTGGAGGCGGCCGGCATCCTGGTGATCCAGGTGGACGAGCCCGCCATCCGCGAGGGCTTGCCCCTCCGCGCCGGCCAGGAGCGCTCGGACTACCTCCAGTGGGCGGCCCAGTCTTTCCGCGTCGCCACCTCCGGTGTCGCCGACAAGACGCAGATCCACTCGCACTTCTGCTACTCCGACTTGGACCCCAACCACATCAAGGCCCTCGACGCCGACGTGGTGCTGATTGAGTTCTCCAAGAAGGACGACCCCAACTACATCCGCGAGTTTGCCGACTACCCGAACCACATTGGTCTCGGCTTGTTCGACATCCACTCCCCGCGGATCCCCTCCACCGACGAGTTTGTCGCGCGCATCGCCGAGATCCTCAAGGTGTACCCTGCCGACAAGTTCTGGGTCAACCCCGACTGCGGCTTGAAGACCAGAGGCTGGGAGGAGACCCGCGCTTCCTTGACGCACATGGTGGAGGCCGCCAAGACCTTCCGGGCCAAGTACTAAGGAGGCGTGGCGCATTGCATTTATTCAACATTGATGTGATGAGTAACGACAGTAGTTTGAATTGTTATAGGATTCAACATTCATTTGAGACCTCCTTCCCATCTTGCCACCGCCGCATGTCCTCCGAGGAGATTGCCCAGTTTGTCGCCATCACCGGCGCCGACGCCACCACCGCCGCGCGCTACCTCGCGCAGCACGGCGGCTTGCAGGAGGCCACCGCCGAGTACTACGCCCGCTCCGCGCGCGACGCCACCCCCGCTCTGTCCGCGCTGCGGCTGCTGCTGGCCCAGCGCATCGCCCTGTTCGCCGACCTCGGCCGCGACTCCCTGGAGACCAACTTGTTTGCCGGCGGCGGCCGCAGCGGCTTGGAGGTCGAGAACCCGGACGCCCGCCGCGACGCCCGCGGCTTGGTCCAGGACTTGTTGCGCAAGGCCGCCGAGCCCCACGACTACCCGCCGCAGGAGGGCTTGAGCGACGACGAGGAGACGCCCCAGCCGCACTACACCGGCACCGGCTACCGCCTCGGCGACGGCCTGGGGCCCGCCGAGACCGTCGAGCCTGCCGCCGCGCCGGCGCTGCGCGAGACCCGCGTCACCCGCAACATCACCTTCTGGCGCGACGGCTTCCAGGTGGGCGAGGGCCGCTTGTACCGTTACGACGACCCCGCCAACGAGGCGTACTTGAACGCACTCAACCTGGGCCGCGCGCCCTTGGACTTGTTGGACGTGCAGTTTGGCCAGGACGTCGACGTGAAGGTGGACAAACGCTTGGACGAGGACTACGTGCCGCCCAAGCGCAAGTTGGAGGGCTTCCACGGCCACGGCCAGCGCTTGGGCAGTGTCGTGCCGGCGGCGCAGCCGAGCGAGCCCCCCGCGGCGCAGGCAGCCGCAGCCGCCGCCCCCGCCGCTGTGGACCCCTCGGCCGTGGATGCCGGCAGCGGCGACGCCCGCGTGGCGGTGCGCCTCGCCAACGGCACGCGCCATGTGCACAACTTCAACTCCACCGACACGGTCGCCGCGGTGGTGGCGTTCGTGGCGCGCCACCTGCCCGACCCCTCGCGGACCTTCCAGCTCGTGCGCGGCTTCCCGCCCACGCCGCTCGACCCGCAGGAGACGATTGCCGCTGCGCGGTTGGCCGGCGACCTGGTCGTGCAGCGCTGGGTGTAGCTCAATCCTCATCTCGCAACTTTTCCGCATGTGGGGCCGGCAGCTTGGGCGCGTGCTCGAGCGCGGCAGCCAGCGCGTGCTCGAGCGCGTGGTGTTCCACGACCGCCAGCGCGAGCGCCTTGACGCGCGCCGCCTCGTGGTGTCCCGGATCCCGTTCCGCGACGCCGCCATGCTGGGCGCCGCCGGCGACGAGCAGCTCGCCGAGGTGCCGCCGCACACGCTCCCCGACTTGGCGCGCGCCTTGCACCAGCCCCCGGGCCCCGGCTCGTTGGTCGAGTTTGCTGTCGACAAGACGCTCCTGTTTGGCGTCGTTGTGCTGCCCGTGGCGGGCCGCTTCCGCCCCGGCTACACCGACCTTCAGGTCTTGACGCCGGCGGGCGTCTATCTCTGGGTGCCTGCGGCCAGCGTGCGCATGCACGTGCCGTGGATGGGCGCCGGCGGCGTGGGGCTCGACCCTCTTGAGATCCGCAACGCCATGTGCGACGTGGCGGCGCGCCTGTGGCTGGCGTACAACCGCCTGGTGTTGGCAACCACCTGCTTGGGCGCCATCCACGCCAACTTTGCCAATCCCGACGTGCACGCCGCCTTCACGCTTGCAGACACCCTCCCCATGTTGCGTTTGCGCTTTGACATGGACAACTGGCACTACCAGGCGTCGACCTTGTTGGCGGCTCACGCGTTGCTCGCGACCGACTGCACGCGGTTCGCCGTGGCACCGCGCCACCACCGGCTCCCCACCCACTGGTGGGCTGCCGGCAACGCATCGTACTATGCCCTCAGCACCGGCGTGCTGCTGCGGTTGTCGGCGGTGCGCCTGTGGCAGCCCATGCCGCGCAAGGACGGCGACCGCGACCCGGGGTTCTCGGCGCCGCGCGGCGCGAACAAACTGCACCTCCGGGGCCACTCCCGCTCGTTGTACCGCGAAGCTGGCGACGCGGCGGCGAAGGGCGTGTTCGGTGCGAGGGCCGACGTCGCCGGGGACGCCGCCGGGGACAAGACGCCGGACGAGTCGCTCGTGCGCCAGTTCGGCAACCGGGTGGACCACATGGTGGTCGAGGGCTTGGACAGCCGCCGCGTGGTGGACCAGCTCACGCACTCCCCGAGCGACATGGCCTTCATGACGACGCTCATGTACTACCTCCTGAACCTGCACCTGTCGCTCCTGTACGTCGTGAGCACCATCTTGGGCCCCCGGACACGGCGCGCGACGCAGGTGCCGTCGGTGTTGCGGGGCACCATTGGGTACATGCTCTCGACGTTGGGTCTCGACGGCGTGCGCGAGAGCTGGGCGGGGTGGAGCCGGCCCGCGGGATTCGACCCCACAACCGCCCTCCAGCAGGAGTTTTCCCTGGGGTCTGCCCAGGCGCCGTTGGCGAGCCTTCTTGCGCAGCCGCTGCCGGTGCCGGTGGTTGCCATCGGCGACGAGGACGGCATTGGCGCCATCGGCTTTGCAATCCGGCGCTCCGACCGCCGCACGCTTCACGTCGATCTCCACGTGCCCAACGTGGCGGTGGTGGTGCCGCCCGCCGTGGTGACGGACACAGTGATCCCCAACCACGTGCCGGACCAGCCGCTTCTCCCGCGGGCGGTGGCGCGCGCGACGGGGTTTGCCGGCGACCACCGCAACTGCAGCGTGCACGTGTCGGCCTCATACAGCGACAGCGAGGGGTGGGTGCCCGGTGCGGGCGTGTCGTGCGAGAGCGGGTTGTGGGTGCAGGAGGTGGTGACGCTCTCGCAGGTGGACGAGGTGTTGGCCGGGCGGCTGCAGCTCCCGGAGGAGACGGCGGCGGACGTGCAGACGTTGGCGGTGATGATGCTTGAGCACCGCACCGCGCGGCTCGCGAGCTACGCCTTGGACCGCGCGCCATGGAACGCCCGAGCGCTTGTGCGCGAGATGGAGATTGCCGCCGGCGAGGCTGTGGGCGCACACGGCAACCGTCTGCGGCTCCCGATGTTGTACCGGCTGCAGGAGCTCTGCGCGGCCGAAGGCACGGAGGGGGAGCCAGCGGTCGAGGTGCCGGCGTGTGGGCTGGTGCCGGCGTTCATGGCAGAGGAGTTTCCGCAGTTCTACCTCGGGGTGGGGCCGGACGGGTTGCCGGTGGACCGGAGCGTGATGGCCCTGGCGTATCTCGCGCCGGAGGACGTGACGACTGTGTGCAAGGAGGAGTCGTTCCACGTGGGGCTCGGGGTGCGCGGTCCGTACGTCGAGATTGGCAACGCGATGCGGCTGCCGGAGGCGTTGTTGAACCAGCACCAGGTGCTTCTGCAGTGGTTGGACACGGCGCTGGCGGGCGACGTGCTGCTGTACGTCAGTCTTGGACAGCACGGCTACCGCGGGGCGCCGATTCCGCACGAGGAGTTGCGGACGCACTACGGGCGGCTTGAGGGGGTGCGCCGGGTGCACTACGAGACGGAAACGCGGCGGCGCGTGGCGGAGCGGGCAGGCGAGTTGTTGACCGCGGTGAACACGTTCAAGGAACAGGCGGTGAAGCGCCGCGCAGAGCCCGCGGCCACGGCGGAGCCCGCGGCAGAGCCCGCGGAGGACCCGCCGCAGACGTACCCTTCCGGCGACCCGTTGCTGCCGCTCTTTTCCGGCATGGTGCGCTACAACCACCCGCGGTGGCTCAAGTCGCGCTTCATGCCGGTGCGGATGGTGCAGGTGCCTATCGAGCCGGTGGAGTGCGTGTTGCTCGTGCCCGCGAGCGCCGACTACACCACCTACGCATGGTGCCCCGCGTGGGACGTGCCGGTGGAGGTGCTCCTCCCCGAAACGCTGCAGCTCGCGGCAGGCGCCACGGTCGCGTGCGCGTACGTGGTGCACGTCGAGGCGCTCGCCCCGCGCATCGTGTTGGGCCCGGAGGGGCTTGGCGAGGACGCGGCCGGCGCCCCGGCCGACGCCCCGGCCGCCTAGGCGCCCAGCCGCCCGCCGCGCAATCGCCGGTGCCGGCCCGCTTGTTGGGCCGGTGGAGAGGGGAAGGGCGGGGACGCAGGTGCCCCGCCCGGACAAAACCGGATTGGGCCGGAAGCTCGGATAAACTGCTCCTGTTGAGCGGAGGTCGTGTCCCGTCCGCCCCGGCGCTCCTGCACGCAGCGGTGCGGCGCATCGTATATAAACCCGCGCGCCAGCCGCTCCGGAGCTCCAGCATGTTCTCTGTCAAGTGTCTGCCCTTGCGCGCGCTCGTGCGCTGCAACAGTGTGAAGGTGGGTCTCCCGAAGCCGCGGCTGTTCCTGCACCGCTCCGACTCGGCGGGCCTGGCGACGCCGCACGACGCGGCAGACCTGGCAAGCACGATTCTCGCGGACAACATGCGCTTCACGCCGCCGAACAAGGCGCTGTGGTTGGACGCGCTCCGCGAGCGCCAGCGGCAGTTGGCCCAGGGCAAGGTGATTGATCTGTACGTCTACTCCACGCCCACCACGACGGACGTGGGCGACCGCACGCGCGACGACCTGTTCCTGTACCTCGAGCTCCCGTTCCGCGAGGACGCGCAGTTGTGCGACAACTACGTCAACGCGAACGGCCGGCTCCGCGTGGGCCAGTTGTTCCAGGACTTGGACGCGCTCGCGGGCCGCATCCTGTACCGCCACTGCGCGCCGGCCGAGCCGATGAACGTGACGGCGAGCGTGGACCGCATCTTGATGGTGAAGCGCGTGGAGGAGCTCAGCCGCTACAACTTTGTGGTGGCCGGCGCCGTGGTGTGGACCGGGCGGCTGTCGATGGAGATCAGCGTCAAGGGCTACGCCTTCGAGGGCGACGTGCCGAAGGAGATCCTGGAGGCGACGCTCCCCAAGGAGAACGTGTTCCTCAGCGCCAACTTCACGTTTGTGGCCCGCAACCCGGAGACGCACCGCGCGTTCCCCATCAACCGGCTTCTCCCCACGACGGAGCAGCAGTGGGTGGAGTACCGCCGCGCGGAGCTGCACAATGCGCAGAAGAAGCTTGCCGCCAAGACGCTGCTGTTGACCAACACGGCGCCGACGCCGCAGGAGCTGCTGATGATCCACAACATGTGGGCGGCGCTGGAGAAGTTGGCGCTGAAGGGCGTGCTCGCCAAGAACAGCCACCTGCTGCTTGTCTTCACCGCCGACTCCAAGATCCTGCTGACCTTGTTCATGCAGCCGCAGTACCGCAACCGCCACCTGTACATGATCTTCGGTGGCTATCTCCTCCGCCAGACGTTTGAGCTCGCGTTCAGCGCCCTGGCGGCGTTTGCGCGCGCGCCGCCGCGTTTCGTGCTGTTGGACTCGACGCACTTTGCCGCGCCCGTGCCCGTCGGCACCGTGCTCTTCATGGACGCGCTGGTGGTGTACACGGAGCACATCCACGACCCGCTGGAGACTCTCCTGACGCAGGAGCGGCTCGGCAGCGACTACGCCGAGCCCGCGTTGTGGAAGGCGTTCGACCTTCCCAGCGCGAACCAGTTCAGCAGCGACAAGAGCAAGTTGATCTCCAGCGCCGGCACCTTGATCCAGGTCAAGGTGGACACGCTGATCCGCAAGTTGGAGGACCGCGAGAGAACGCCCGCCGGCTCCTTCATCTACTCCTTCTTCGTGCCCGCCGAGGTGGCCACGCCCGAGACCACCGACGAGCAGCCCGAGCTGGCCTCGTCGCCGGGCTTTTGCTCCGTGGTCCCGGCCACGTACCTGGAGATGATGGACTACGTGGACGGCCGCCGCCGTGCCGAGGCCACCGCGGCCGCCTTCCAGCAGCTCTAGTGCGCCGCCGTCCCCCGGCACCCCCGGCCTTCTCGGCCCAAGCACCCGCCATAGACGCTATTGATACACACTTTTTTTTACATGTCGCAGATTGGCCTCTCCACGCTTGTGACGGTGGGCGGGGTGCTGCTCGCGACCGGCGTGCTCCTCGGCGCGACCTTCTTCGCGGCGGCGCCGGCTGCGGAGGACAGCGAGCTGGACAGCGAGCTGGAGGCGGACGTCGACCTGAGCCCGCTCAACGGCGTGCCCGGCGAGGTGCGCATGGCGTTGGTGGTGCGCACCGACTTGGGCATGTCGCCGGGCAAGGCGGCGGCGCAGTGTGCGCACGCCGCCGTGGGGTGCTACCGCAAAATGACCGAGCCGGGCGTGGGCCAGAACGTTGTGTTGATGAACCGCTGGTTGCGCGCGGGCCAGGCAAAGGTGGCGTTGAAGTGCGGCCTGCTCGACGAGATGGAGCGGTTGCAGCAGCGCGCCGTGGAGTTGGGCATCGGCAACACGGTGATCCGCGACGCCGGCCGCACCGAGATCGACGCCGGCAGCGCCACCGTCTTGGGCTTGGGGCCGGCGCCCAAGAGCGTGTTGGACCAGGTGACGGGCAAGTTGCGTCTCTACTAGACGGCCCGCGGCGCGGGGGCTACCACCCGTCGTCGCCCCACCCCTCGTCCACCTCGAGGTCGAGCTTGAGCTTGGAGGGCGGCTTGTCCTTGCCGAGCTTGAGGTGCAGCGTCTTGCCGAGCTTGAGCGCTGCGGGCTTGGTCGCGGGCTTGGCGGCGGGAGCCGCCGCGGGTCTGAACAGCGACATGGGGTTCGGCACCGGTGTCGCGGCTGGCGTTGCGGCTGGCGTTGCGGCTGGCGTCGGCACGGGGGTCGCAGACGGCGTGCTCTCCGGCGTCGGCGCCGCGCCGCCCTTGTCAATCAACCCGCCCGGCGTCGTCTCCTCGCCCCACGAGAGCCGCGGCATCCACGCACCGAGCCCCTGCTGGGCCCCCTGCGTCGCCTTGTTCACCTCCCCCATGTCCACCGTCTCCTCCTCCTCCGCCTCCTCGTGCGGCAACGCCGCCGCCGCCTCGTTGATCTTGGCCATGTACACGTCAAACACCGCCCGCGCCTCCACGCGCGTCTTTGTATGCTTGTCCAACAAACAGTTGGCGAGAATCCCCAACACCTTGGTGGCACACACCTCGGCGCTGAAGTGGTCCACGCTGCTGCGGAACGCCAGCAACGCGTACATGCGGCACGGCGTGAACAGGTCGCGCACACCGCGTCCGAGCGCCGTCACCAACACCAGCGCGCGCGTCAGCGCCGTGAGCCGCGGCGCAATCCCCAGCAACACCACCAACGTGTTGGTGCGGATGCTCGGCTGGCTGTCGTTCTGCAGCTTGGCGAGGTGGCGCAACATGTCGTTGTTGAGCTGGCGGTCCGTGAGGTGCGGCGCCACCACGAGCATCAGCTTGACCGTCTCCTCGCGAATAAACTCGTTGGTGTCGCTGAACCCCGTCACCATGTGGCCAAACACCGTCTTGGAAATGTCCGCGTCCAGGAGCCGGCCCTGTTCCACCAACCGCGGAAGCTGCTGGAGAAGCGCAAGCCGCACCGCCCGGGCCGGCTTGCCAAACGCCTCGAAGAGCACCGGCTTGACCAGCGCGTCAAACACCGCCGCCGGCGTCAGCGGCGACGTGGCCAACGCAAGAATGTGCTGCAACAAGCCCGGCGCCGCCTCGCTGTCGCTGTTGCTGCGGAAGAACTGCACCAAGTCCGGGAGCACGCGCTGCTCGAGAAAGCCCGCGGGGAACTGGTGGATCTGCTCGAGGTGGCTGGCAAGGCCCGCAAAGAAGCGGAGCCGCGTCTCGTCGTCCTGGAACGCCACCTCCGTGAGCTCGTTGCCAAGCCCCACGAGCGGCGACGCCGCAAACACCGAGCCCGCCTGCTGCACAAACTGCGCCGGCGTCTGTCGGAGATTCGCCGCCAGCACGAGCCGCTTCCACAGCGGCACGAGCGCGGCGGGGATGTTGCCGCTGCCGCGCCCGGCGTACTCCTCCTGTGTGAATGTCCAGTACACCAAGCGGCCAAGGAGATATGCGTCCAACTTGAGGAGGTTGCTGCGGAGCTTGTCGGCGCGGTAGTCGCTGTCGGCCACCTCGGGCGGCGCCGCCTCGTGCCACCACGGCATGGCGGCGGCGGCGTTGGCCGGGTGGTCGCCGTCGAGCTGCGGCGGACCCGCCAACTCGAGACCAAACAACTTCCAGCGGCCCTGGCGGTCGACAAACACCAGCAGCTGGTGGAGCGGCACGCTCAAGCCCGCGTCGGAGTTGAGCCCGGCAAGCGCCGTGGCAAGCGCGTGCACGCCGTACACGCCGCAGTCGGCGTCGACGGGCCGCTGGAGATACGCCGCCAAGGGCGTGACGGGCTCGGTGATGACGTACAAGTACGAGTCGTTCTCGATGAACTCGACGCCGTGCACGACGCCGGGCATCTTCAACAGCCGGAGCCGCCGGAGACCGTTCGTGGCGAGCGCCGTGAGCGCAGGCAGCAGCGCCTCCTTGAGGCGGTACTCGAAGATGGTGACGGGCTCGCCCGAGTCGACCTTCGTGCCCGGATACACGTGCCACGCCAGCCCGGGCACCGTCTCCTCCTCGCCAAAGTGGTACGGGATCGTGAACCCGGCCAACGTGCCGAGCTTCTTGGCCAAAAAGTTCATGTGACGCGTTCGACAAAAATCAAGACGTTACACTCCTCTACAGGTATTAGAGTATAGCTGGTGCCGGGCAGCTCGCCGGCCGTGTCCGTGTCGCGGCGCGCGCCGCCTCCTCAGGCCTCCTCGATCTTGGGGCCGTCCTCCCCCGCGGGCTCCGCGTCCTCCTCCTCCTCGCCCTGCTGGAACACCCCGCCGGCGCCAAAGCTCGCGAGTATGCTCGCAGCGTTCGCCAGGTCAAGATACACCACGCCGTTCTCCTGGCGGAGCGCGTTCAGCTGCAACAACTGCTGGAGCGAAAAGGCAGGGCCGCCCGCAGACTCGGCCTCGGCAGGCTCACCATCGCTGCGGCCCACGGCGCCGTACTCGTGGTCCTGGCCGTACAAGTCCTTGGCAAGCACCAGGTAGGCCTCGCCCGTCAGGCCCACGCCCAGGTCGATCTTGGCGGCAAGCGCCGCGTACCACTCCTCCTCGGTCTTGCCATTGAGCAAGGCAACAATGCAGATGCTCATGTTGTCGCAGCCAATGCCGGTGCCGCCGGAGCTCGGGGCGCAGCACACGTCCATGATGTGCTCGCAGATGTCCGTGAGGGGCATCTTTTCGTACACGCCGCGACGCACCGCCTCCACCACCTGCTGCAGAGACAAGCAGTCCCAGATGCCGTCGCACGCCAACACCACAAACTCGTCGTGCTCCGCGTCAAGGGGGTGCTCGATGATGTCCGGGAACGCCGTCACCACCTGCTCCTCGGGCGGGAGGTCGCGCAGCTTCTTGAACTCAAAGTCGCCGATGGCACGCGACAAGGCGAGGTTGCCGTTCACGCGCCCCACGTCGACGTAGCCGCCGGCGGCGCTGATGCGGGCACGCTCGCCCTGGTTCGTGGGCTTGTGGTCGTACAGCAACGGCTTGGCCTGGCCGTCAATCAGCATGATCGTGCGCAGGTCGCCCGCGTTGCCGCACACGATGCGGCTCTTGCTGATGAGCACCAGCGTCGCGGCGCACCCGCTGTCGTCGTGCTTCATCACGTCGTCGTCGAGAATCGCCTTGTCCATCGCGAGAAAGCCGTCGCGGAGACTCTGGCCAAAGTCGCCCGCCTGGAACGCGGCCGTGTCGTGCACAATCTGGTGGAGGTGCTCGCCGGTGAAGAGCGCCACCTTCTCGCCGCCGTGGCCGTCGTACACGCCAAAGAACGCCACGGGCTCGTCCGTGCCCTCGTCCATCTCGAGCACCGTGGAGTGCGCGTCCTCCATCAGGATGCGCCATCCCTGCATGCACAGGAGGCCGTAGGCAAGCTGGGCGTTGGACCCACGCGACGAGTGCTGGGGGGTTAGTATGCGGGCCGGGGCGGGGGGCGCGCGGCAGCACCGGCACGCGCCGGCACGGCCAGCGCACGCGCACATACCTTCTCGGTTACAGGCTGGGAGAGGATCTGACCCATCCTTGGTTAGTCGTGGTGGGGGGGCGAAACACAAAAGGGGTGGGCGTGTGTCGTGAGCGGGGGTTTATCGCGGGTGGGGACAAAACAGAAAAGTTTGCTGGGGAAACGCGTCCGCGAAACCCGCCTCCGGCGCCGCCGCGCCGCCCGCCCGGGTTCCGCGGAATCGGCCCCGCGCCATCGCGAAAAAAGCACCCAGAATCCCCGCGCCGCCAAAGTTTCACTGACTCATCATGCTGGTGTTCCCGACCGCGGACGACTTTGTGGCGCTCGTCGCCGCCAACGACGGGGCGGAGGCTCCCAACATCTACCCGGTGTACTCCTACTACACGCTGCTTGACCTCACGCCGCACATTGCCTACCTCAAGCTTGCCGACGGCTCGGCGCCGCTGTTCCTTCTCGAGAGCGCCAAGAACGGCGATCAGGTCGACCGGTACCTGTTCATGGGCGTGCGCCCGCGGCACGAGATCCGCACGGGGCCCGGCCACGGCGAGGAGGTCGACCCGTTGACCGTGTTGGAGAAGGAGATGCTGCAGTTCCGCCAGGCAGACGTGCCCGGCGTGCCGCGGCTCAGCGGCGGTGCCATCGGCTACGTGCTGTACGACTGCATCAAGTACTTTGAGCCCAAGACGCGGCGGCCGTTGAAGGACGTGCTCCAGCTCCCGGAGCTGGCGTTGATGTTGTTCGACACGATCGTCGCGTTCGACCACGTGTTCCAGCGCTTCCAGGTGATCACGAACGTGCGGGTGGAGCGCGGTGCGCCGGAGGCGGAGCTCCGCAAGCGCCACGCCGAGGCCGGCGAGACAATCAAGGCGATTGCAGAGGTGCTCCTTGACACGACCACGACGCCCGCGGTGCCGCAGGGCCCGATCGTGCCCAACCAGCAGTTCACGCTGAACGTGGGCCAGGCGGGCTACGAGCAGCACGTCAAGACGTTGAAGGAGCACATTCTCGCGGGCGACATCATCCAGGCGGTGCCGCTGCAGCGGATGGCGCGGCCGACGCTGCTCCACCCGTTCAACATCTACCGCCACCTCCGCACGGTGAACCCGCTGCCGTACCTCTTCTACCTCGACTACGTGGACTTCCAGGTGGTGGGGGCGCTGCCGGAGCTCTTGGTCAAGTGTGACGTCAACTCCAAGATCATCACGCACCCGATCGCCGGCACGGTGCCGCGCGGCAAGACGCTGGCAGAGGACGACGAGCTCGCCCAGCAGCTCAAGCTGCTGCTCAAAGACCGGGCGGAGCACGTGATGCTTGTGGACCTCGCGCGCAACGACGTGAACCGCGTGTGCGACCCGGCCACCACCAACGTGGACCGCTTGCTCACGGTGGAGCGCTTTCTGCACGTGATGCACCTTGTGAGCGAGGTGCTGGGCACGTTGCGGGGCGACAAGACGCGGTTCGACGCGTTCCGCTCGATCTTCCCCGCCGGGACCGTGAGCGGCGCGCCCAAGGTGAAGGCCATGGAGTTGGTGCTGGAGTTGGAGGGCGAGAAGCGCGGCGTCTACGCCGGCGCCGTGGGCCACTGGCTGTACGACGGCAAGACGATGGACACGTGCATTGCGTTGCGCACCATGGTGGTGAAGGACGGCGTGGCGTACCTCCAGGCGGGCGGCGGCATCGTGTTCGACTCCGACCCCACCGACGAGTACGTCGAGACCATGAACAAGATGGGTGCCAACATCAAGACCATCGCCGACGCCGAGGCCATCTGGGCCGCCAAGCAGGCGTAGCGGCTGCGTGCCGGATATAATCCCACCACTTCTCCTCATGTCGCGCAAACGGCACACGGTGTTTGCGTCGGAGCTCCGGCTCTTGTTGTATGCGTTTGGCGACGTGACGAACCCGTTGCCGGAGACGGTGGCCACCGTGGACGACATTCTCCAGACGTACATCCTGGACGTGTGCCGCGCGAGCTACGACCGCACCATCGCGATGCTGGTGGCGACGTACCCGGCCAAGATCAAGAAGATGCGCGTGGACGACCTCAAGTTCGTGTTCCGGCGCGACGAGGTCAAGCTCGGGCGCATTGTCGAGTTGCTCCGCTTGCTGAAGGAGATCGAGGAGGCGCGCCGGGCCGTCGACACGAACAAGAGCAACATCCGGCCGCTGACGTTCGGCGTGGACGGCCGGATTGCCGGCAGCGACGAGCCGCCGAAGAAGCGCGGGCGGAAGCCGGGCAAGAAGAACAAGAAGAAGCAGAAGGTGGAGGAGAGCGAGCCCATGAAGAAGGAGAGCGAGGACGAGGCGTGACGGCCGCGCACGGGCCGCAGGGGCTTGCAAATACGAATACGACACTACGCCGGAGGCTGTGTCGGCAGCGTGCTGCCTGCCTGCCCGCTCCACCGCGCCGCGTGCACCGTGCGGAACTCGAACCCCCCGTCCTCCCACTCCTTCCCCCGCTCCGCATGCGCCGTGCTCCCTGGGCCCGGCTGCTCCCGCCACGCGTCCGGCAACAGGCTGTCGCTCGAGCACCGCGCCTTGCTCTCGCTGAACAGCACCGGCTGTGTCGTGTCGTGCGCGCTGTACAGCCACGCCGCCGTCAACGGCAACGACAACACCGCCACCATGATGCCGATCGGCGTGATGACGAGCGTGGCGTTCCCCCGTGTCTTGGCGCCGTACGCCACGAGCGTCAAGACCGTGGGCGCCACCATCAGCTGCACCATCATGATGAACAAGACGTGGAGCCCGTCGAACTGGCGCAACCCCAAGCGCCGCCGTGTGCGGATCGCCGCCACCAACTTGCCCGCCATCAACACCAGCACCACCGTGACCAGCACCGCAAAGAGAATCGGTGCCTGGGCCGTCACCAGCAGCACCCGGTCCCAGAGCGCCCGCTGCGACCCAAACGCCACTGCCGTGCGTGCAATGGTGGCCAAGAGGTACCAGAAGGTGGTGACGACGCCGAGCGCGCCCGTGACGGCGACCGCTGCGCCGCGCGCGTGGCACCGCTGGCGGCCGTGGAACACGACACTCGTCTGGTACACGAGCGACAGCTCGACGGCGGCTATGAGCACCACCTGGAACACGTTGGCAGCCGCGCTCAAGCTCGCGCCGTGGCGCGGGTTCTCCGTGATGCCCGTGAACTCATGCAGCGCCGTGCCGAGCCCCAGGCTGATCAGCGCGAGGTAGAAGGTCAGCTGGAACACCATCGACCACAACAGGAGCTGGTTGAGGACGAACGCCGGCAGCGTGCGCACCCGCAGCATCATGAAGAGCACCACCAGCGCCAACACCCCGATGCCGATGCGGCACGCAAACACCGCCGCGTCGCGCATGCTGTGGTGGACGAACCGGTCGACCACCGCCCACGTCACGCTAGACTGCGCCCCGGTCACGTCCGTGTACACGAGCGGCTGGCTGAGGATGAACGCAGCAACCTCGCGCGGGTCGGCGTCCGGCTGCGGGAGCCCGGGCGCCGGCGGGGGGGCGGTCACGGCAGGGATCGTCAAGAGCGGGGCCATGCCGTCCAGCGCTGCCGCCGTCCAGACTATATACCGCCGCGGGGCCGATGCGGCGCGCACCTGTCACCATTCACGGCGCCCGATTGGGAAGCCGCGAGGCTCCGGGGCGCCGTGTCGCACCAGTGTGCGGCCTGTGGCGAGGCCGGTCCCGCACCGGAGCGCGGGCGCGCAGGAGGGCGTGGGGTCCGCCGGATGGATGTATTGGACAGTATTACAGGAGCACGGCGTGCTCGGTGCACGGCGGCGGGCAGCCGCGCCCGGTGCACGGCGGCGGGCAGCCGCGCTCAGTGCACCTTCACGGCCGGCGACCGCGGCGGCAGGGTGCGGCTCGGGCTGGCGGCAAAGTTGAAGTTGTCCGTGTAGAACACCACCAACATCCACGCGCACCAGAAGTTGAACATGTAGTGGAGCCAGAAGGTGTGCCGCACGCCGTACACCACGCCGTACACCGCAAAATAGCCCAACAAGAGCTCCGTCACGCGCCCCGGAAGCCGCGACGGCGCCTTGTGGAAGAAAGTCTGCGTGAGGTGCTTCTCCGCCAACACCACGATCGGCATCACCGCGAGAAAGTTGTGGTGCGACAGGAACGGCGTCTGCCACCGGAGCAGAAAGTTGTGCACCCACACCACAAGCACCGGGATGTTCACCGGGAGCACGAGAATCATGAGCACGAGAAACGACATGTTGTAGTGGAACATGTTGCGGAAGTGGGTCGGCGACGGCAGCCGCGGCGCCACATCGCCCGTGCGCTCCTCCTTGGCTCCGTCCTTGGCCTCCTCCGACTTGTTGCCCTTCTCGAGAAGCACCTGGTGGTGCCGCGCAAAGTGGTCGCGGTACGCCAACCGGAGCGTGATCACGGCCTGCAACACGCAGCACACCACGTACGCAAACTGGAACGGGAGGTAGATTGGCACCGCACCCAAGAGCATGACGGTGCCAAACAAGCGCCGGCGCAGGCGCATGAGCGGGTCACGGTTGCCCAACACCGCAAGCACCTGGCGCTGGAGCGGCGTCGGCGGCGACAGCACCGTCATCTTGACGACAAGCACGCATGCCGCCGCTCCCGCGCGGCCCACTGTGCACACCACCACGTACACCACCGCGACAATCGCCACCGCGCACATGAACAGCACCGGCCCGAGGTAGAAGAGCGCCAGCTCCAGCAACCCGAGGAAAAAGTCGTTGCGGTGGAGCGGCGCCGGCACCTCCACGGCCCCCCCGCCCCCCACGTCCAACATGCGCAACACCCACTGGCCACAGGGGTGCGCCGCCACTGCCAGGAGCACCAGACACGCCGCAAGGATCGGCCCCAAGAGGTGTGCCTCCATGAGCCGCGCCAAGCCCTCGCCGAACGTCGGGTACACCCCGTGGGCGTTGAAGTGGCGGAACTGGAGGAGCACCACCAACGCCGCCACCGCCGGCGGGAATGCGGCAATCGCGAGGCGGTACCGCATCGCAAGCTGCGCAAACGAGCGCCACCAGTCCACCAGCACGTACACGTCGATCGGCAGCTCGTCCAGAAGCGAATCGCTCCACAACTGGAGGTGCAACGAGTACTGCAGCGCCGGCAGCTCGTACACCACGTACGGCAGCGTTCCGTGGAGAGTGATGGTTCGCGTCTGGTGGTCCTTGAGCCCGATCTGCCACTTGCTCTCGAGCGTGTGGTCCGTCCACTGCCGCACCAACGGCTCAAACAACGGCACCGTGTGCCCCGCCGCCGCCTCGCGCGTCAGGTTGAGGCTGCGGAACTCGGCCTTGTACGCAAGCAAGCTGCTCCACGCGCCGGGCACGTGGATGTCCACGGCAATGGGGTGGCTTGCCGGGAGCAGCGCCAGTGCGCCGCTCACCATGAGCGCAAGGAGCCCGCGCCGGCCCGTGTCGCTGACCGCCGCCTGCGCGCGCAGAAGCTCCGCCACGAGGAACGGCGGCGCCTCCGGCGTCTCCATCTGCCGCGCCTCTGCCGGCAGCTCGGGCCACCGGTCCGCCACCACCACCATGTCAAAGTGGCTGAGCTGGTCGGCGCGGAACTGGAGCGCCTGGAACGGCTGCTGGTGGCCGTCCACCAGCAGGTCTGCAAGCAGACGCGCCGTGCGCGACGAGCGCGGCACCCTGCGCACGTCTCCCGCCGCGTCCACACACTCGAGCTCAATGTACTTTTGCGTGGTGGGGTTGGTGAGATCGAGCGTGTGCATGTGGGGGCTCGCGGGCTGCGCGCTGCTGTCGCGGTTGCGGCAGAGCATCACCAGCGCCGCCGCCTCGTGCACGGCCGCCGTTGCCGGCACCACCGGCCGCAGGGCAATGCACAGAAACTGGTAGTGCATGCCGTCCTTGGGCACGTAGAACAAGTGCATGTTGGAGCCGCTGGCGCGCTCGGAGCCGTCGAGCCGCAACACGCGCTCGCCGGGCTGGCCGGAGTTGACGCGGCTGTTGTCGAGCTTGAGCTGGATCAGCATGTGTGGGTCCGCGACCGCGACCGAGTCCGTTGCCGCGTAGGGCTCAAGACCAGAGAGAAAGTGGCGGCGCAACACGCGCATGCGCTCCGGCAACGGAAGCGTGCGCGTGGGCAGCCGCGCGTCCACCAACGCGAGCAACGCCTTGACCACGACGTGGCGCAACTGGTGGCACCACACAATGGCCAAGTGGTCGATGGGCGTCCACACGCCGGGAATGCCGGTGGAAAAGACACTGAAGCCGTTGGTGGGCGGCACCAAGCCGGTGAGCGTGGTGTAGTCCGCCGGGAGGGTCAGGTCGGAAATGCCGCCGGTGATGGACACGAGCAGCACGTTGGCAAGCCGCTCGCGCGCCGCCAGCCCCACCTGCAGGCGGGCGTGCGGCGCGCCGTAGCCCAAGTGCCAAAAGCGGTCGGCGGTGTCGTACACCTGGAGAATGTCGCGGTCAAAGGTGAGGGGTGCCGCGGCGTGCGGCGTGGCAAACGTGACGATGGTGTTGATCAGGTGCTCGACGTAGTTGTCCATCGTGAGCATGACGCGCGCCACCATGCCGCCCATGGAGTGGCCCACGACGAGCACCAGCAGCGGCCGGCTGTCGGGCGCGTACAACAGGAGAATGAAGGCAATGGCGTCGTTCGCGTACTCGGCCTGGTCGAGCATGGTGCGTCCGTGGAACGCCGTGAAGTCCTCGTTGAAGTCGGCGCTGAAGAAGTCGAGGTTCGCGGCGTGCGGGTTCGCGGCAAGCACCGCCGGGCGCTGGTTGTAGAACACCAGCGCGGCCTCCAGTGCAAGCAGCCGCACCTGCTTGTAGCTGCCGGCGTTCCCGGGGAGAAACAAGACAGGCACGCCGCGCAAGGGCCGTCCCCGGCGGTGGCCGTCGACCGGCTCGTCCGTGTCCTGCTCCCGGTACAAGTGCAAGGCGTACTTGCTGGCAAACCGGGTGTGCAGCGCGTCGAACAGCAGCATGTGCACGTACGACGGCCGCATGTACACCTGGCGGCACTGGCTTGCGTCCAGGTGGCTGCGGGGCGCGGTGTAGGCGGCGGCGATGGCGGCAAGCACCACCACGCCGAGGGCACACACGGCCCACAACACCCGTGTGCACGCGCGAGCGGGGTACATCGAACGCGGGTGGGTCAGTCTGGCTCCGGCCGCGGAAGACGAGGCACGCGAGAGGAGGTGGAGGCTCTCCCGCTGCTGCAGCAAATAATAAATGCCCCGGCTGCGGCTACCGGGCCGGGGGCGCAGCCCGCCAGACGCGTCTGCCGGCGGGCGCGTGTGTGTGGCGGCATGCACGCTAGCGGTCCTGGCGCGGCCAGGTGGCGCGGCCGTCTCCGCGCGCGCCGACCGCGGCCCCATCCCGCCGCCCACCCCGCCCACCCCGCCGGCCACGTGGGTGCCCAATGCGGCTGGCAAACGCACCGGAATGCACGTCGCCCACGTCCCAAAGCTTAGCATTACATTATACATGGCCCGCGGCGGTGCCCGGCAGTCCCGAGCCGCGCGCTCACACACCCGTTTCCCGCGCCAGCACGCGCGCTGCGCGTCAACACACGCGCCAGGCGCTTAGCGGCGCTCGCGGGAGTCCACCAGCTCGGCAATCTCCCCCTCGTCGCTCACGTCCTGCAGGTCGCCCATGTTCACGCGGCCCCGGCTTGTGAACTCCACCAACTTGGCGCCCGCGCCCGTCAGCATCCGCCGCTGCGGAGTGCCCTCCGCCAGCAGATACACCAGCAGCTGCAACAGCACCTGCAGCTCGCGCTGCGCCGCCAGGCCGCCCAGCGCAGCGCGCCGGCCGCTCGGCGTGCGCAGCCACACGAGCTGCCCGTCACGCACGCCCGTGGGCGCAAACTGGTCGTCCTCCGGCAGCATCTGCGCCAGCCAGGGGTTGCGCAGCGCCGACAGCGCGTCGGCGCCCACGTTGGGGTTCGGGAGCAGGCCGTCCTGCCGCCGCGGCAGCGTGTCGCTGCTGTGGCTCTCCTCCTCCAGGAGGTGGTCGAGCGGCCGCGGCACGGCGGCGAGGAAGCCCGAGTTGGACGCCACCAGCCGCAGCAAGCGGTCGCCGCTCGCGCTCAGGCCCAGGAGGTAGCCCACGATGTTGCCCTGCGAGTCGAGGCGCTGCACGTTGCTCGCGCCGTGGCCGTCGAAGTTGAACAGCCCCGTGCTGGCGCGCTGGTCCAGCAACCGGAGGAGATCCAGCCGCAGGTCGTCCACGAGACGCACCAGGTACAAGTTTTCGGTGGCCACGGTGGCGAGCGACATCGACAGCTGGCGGTCGGGCTGCCGCCAGCTGTGGTGCGGCTGTGTGGTGTCGAGCGGCTGCTGCTGCGGGTCGAGCAGCACGCGCGCGCCCTCGTTCGCGTCGTAGAACATCTCGCCCAGCAGGTGCAGACGCGTGTCGTTGACGTGCGTCACCAGCAGCAGCAACAGCAGCGGCCGCTGCTTGTCGAGCTTGGCGAGGTTGGCGGCAGAGGGCGGGGGGTTGTCCACGTTCGTGGGCCCGCGGGTGATGCCGTCGGCAGAGGTTGTGTCCTTTTCGTCGTCCTTCCGCTCCTTCCGGCGGCGGCGCACACAGCAGAGGAGAAGAAGTGCGAGGAGGAGAAGAGCCGCGGCGGCGCCAAGCCCCACTCCAAGACCAATGGCGAGAGCGTGGTTGGACTTGTGTTTCGAGGGGGTGGCAGAGGGAGAGGCGGTGGCCACGGTAGTGGCTGCGGCAGAGGAGGAGGAAGAGGAGGCGGAGGCGGAGGCGGAGGCGGAGGCGGAGGCGGAGGCGCTTGCAGAGGACAGGCTTGCGCTCGAAGTGGCCAGCGACAGCGACGCCAGAGACAGCGAGGCGCTCAGCAGCACGCTCAGCAGCACGCTCAGCAGCGCGCTCAGCGATGCCAGCGCCAGCGAGGTGCTCAGGAACAGCGCCGTCAGCGACGCCGAGGCACTCGCAGAGCTCACGCTCCCGTCCCCGACGTTCGCGCTCCAGGTGATCTGGTTCCCGTAGCGGTCGGACACCACCACGCTGAACAGCAGCAGGTCGGCACGCTTCAGGTTCCGCGGCATTGTCCCCAGCAACGTGTAGTTGCTCTCGGTGAGCTGCACCCACAGGGGCGCACCCAGAAGCGTCACGTTCGCAATGTCGCTCGACGTCGCCACCGCGCCGTCCACGTACACCTGGTCCATCGGCAACTCAAACGAAAAGAACTTGCCGGGAGTGGCGTCGATGTCCAACACGGTCAGTGAGTTGGTGTCAAGCGAGTGGGCGCCCACAAGGAGCAGGAACAGCACCAGCGCGGCCGAGTAGCCGACGTAGTCCAGCGCCACAACCACAAAGTTGTACGTCTCGGCGGGCGCGATGTTGGAGTTGACAGTGGGCGCGGTGCCGGAGAAGGTGACGCTCGAGCCGTCGGAGCTCGTCGCAAACAGCACCCACGCGGGAAGAGGCGAGCGGTTCGAGGCGCGGCCGTAGAAGGCGGCGATGGTGTCGCCGCCGCTGGGCACCTCGAACATGTCGGCGGTCTTGAGAACAATGTCGAAGGCGGTGCTGGGAGAGAGCACCAAGCCGGAGTTGCCGTTGGTGCGGCCGTAGGAGGCCAACTGGGCAACAACGCCGCCGTCGTCCGCGGTGGCCTCGGGCCCGGCCTTGGCGCTGACCACAAGGCTGTATGTGCGCGTGAGCAGCAGCTGCGAGTCCTGCGCCACAAAGGTGATGGAGGCCAGGTCGGACACGTCGCTGGCGGAGGGCGTGCCCAGCAAGGCGAAGCTGGAGTTGTCGAAGCGCAACCACAGGGGCGCGTCGCTGGTCCAGACCAGCAAGGTGCTGTTGTCGGTGTCGCTGACAAAGGTCGAGGCGCTCATGGTGAACAGGTACGCGTCTCCGGCGCGAGCCACGGCGGGGAGCTGCTGGTCGAACTCGAAGCCCACGTAGGGCGCGGCGAGCGCGCGGCGGGCAAGGGCGCACCAAAGGAGGGAATGGAGCCCGAGCATGGGGGAGCCGTAGAGAAAGACAGGGGGGCGCGCGCGCGGAGCAGGGCGGTCAGGAAGGAAGGAGGTAGGCGAGGAGTTTTACCGGCGCTCCGCGCGCACGCGGCATACCACGATGTCGCGCCGCCAAACAGGGGGTTGCAGGGCGACGCGCTGCCGGCGATGTGCAGCGCAGGAGGCGGCTGAAGGCGCAGAGCCTGTCGCCTGCCGTGCGCGCTAGCGTGTTCTCCGGCAGCGATCGCCCGGCGCGCGCCGATCTCTGCAGACGTGAGCGGCGGCGGCCATGCAGGTGGACCCACAGGCGTGCGTGCTAGCGCGGCGCCTGGCGCGTCGTGCGTCGTCCTGCGTGCCGTTTGTGGCTCTTTGGCCCGAACGGGGAATGCGCAGCGCGAGCCGCAACTCGAAGCGATTCGGGGAATGTGGCATTGCGTGGCTCAGAGTCAGGACGGCTGCGAGTCCCTTGCGTCGAGGACCGCCGTGCCCCCGTCCGCACGCCGGAGCAGGTCCGCGGTCGCCCCGGCCGCGCCTCTGCGCCGCCTGCGCCCCGATGGAACACGCAGCACCGCGCCTGCGCCGCGCTCCGTTGCTGTGTGACCAGCAGAATACACCGGGTAATCTGCACCGCCGGCCCAACCCGACAAGGCCCCCCCCGGCCGAGCTCCGCCGCTGCGCCCGGCGCGCCCGGCGCCCCCCCGCGCACCATGGACCCTCGCCCACACCACACTCTCGCCCCGCGCACCCGCCCAAGACCCACCGCCGTTGCAGCCGCACTCACTCCCGGGGTTACCCTGCCTCATCTACATCATCGCTCTTGCATGACGCACAAAATTTTTTGCACGGGCACCTTGCGATGCGGCAGCGCCGCAATTTTTCAGCCCTCCTTCTCTCTTCTTCTCCTCCTTCTCCTTCCTCCAGCTTCAGACTCACCTCCATCCTCTCTCTGGCACAGCCTCTTCCCCACCCGCTGTCCCAACCGAACGCGAATCGTCCAAGTCCTCCCCAGCTTGAACCGTTCGTCCCTCAAGAGAGTTTGGCCGTTTGATCCCACAACCACCCTCGCCCTAACGAAGTATGTGCTTTGCTACGGTCAGGGGAGCTGGTTCGCTGGAGGAAGGAACACCCCCCTCCAGTAGCCCGGCCCCCCTCACCGTAGACCCTCCCCGCCTCGGCCAGCGCTAACCCCCCAGATGTCCAACCTTACCTCTGCGCCGATCTCTCCGCCCATGGAGCTGACGGGCGACCGCCTCATGACCCTCGAGTTGAAGGACGGCTTGGCCTTGCAGGGCTACTCCTTCGGTGCCCCCGTTGCCGCCGCCGGCGAGTTGGTCTTCCAGACCGGCATGGTGGGCTACCCCGAGTCCATCACCGACCCCTCGTACGAGGGCCAGATCTTGGTCATCACGTACCCCCTCGTCGGCAACTACGGTGTCCCCGACCGCAAGGCCATGGACGAGTTGGTGCTGCAGCTCCCCAAGTACTTTGAGTCCAACCGCATCCACGTGGCGGGCTTGGTGGTGGCGCACTACACTGAGGAGTACTCCCACTACCTCGCCACGCTGTCGCTCGGCGCGTGGTTGAAGGAGGAGGGCATCCCGGCCATCTACGGCGTCGACACCCGTGCCTTGACCAAGAAGTTGCGCGAGCACGGGTCCACCTTGGGCCGCATTGCCGTGCTGAAGCTGGAGCACACCGAGCCCGCCGCCCTCGGCGCCGCGCAGTGGCACCAGTACTTTGACGTGCCCGAGTGGAACGACCCCAACGTCGAGAACTTGGTCGCCAAGGTGAGCACCAAGGAGCCCGTCTTGTACAAGCCGGACCCCGCGACCGCCTTGAAGACCGCCGACGGCCGCACCGTGCGCATTGTGGCCGTGGACGTGGGCATGAAGTACAACCAGATCCGCTGCTTTGTGCGCCGCGGCGTCGAGTTGCTCGTTGTGCCGTGGGACCACGACTTTGCCAGCGAGCAATGCGACGGTCTCTTTGTCCTGAACGGTCCCGGCGACCCGGCCGTGATGGACCGCACCGTGGCCCAGTTGCAGAAGGTGTTGGATCGCCAGGACACCCCCGTGTTTGGCATCTGCTTGGGCCACCAGTTGATGGCCCGCGCGGTGGGCGCCAGCACCCTCAAGTTGAAGTTCGGCAACAGAGGCCACAACATCCCCGCCACCAACCTCCTCACGGGCCGGTGCTACATCACGCTGCAGAACCACGGTTTTGCCGTCGACGTGGACACCTTGCCGGCCGACTGGAAGCCGTTGTTTGTGAACGCGAACGATGGCCTGAACGAGGGCATCTACTGCACCGACAAGCCCTTCTTCTCGGTGCAGTTCCACCCCGAGTCCACCCCCGGCCCGCGCGACACCGAGTTCCTCTTTGACACCTTCCTCACGGCGGTGCAGCAGTTCCAGCGCCTGAAGCAGTTGGTGCCGGTGCAGTTCCCCGGCGGCGACATTGCCGCCAACCGCGCTGCGCACCCGCGCGAGAACGTCAAGAAGGTGTTGGTGCTTGGCTCCGGCGGCTTGCTGATTGGCCAGGCCGGCGAGTTTGACTACTCCGGCCTGCAGGCCATCAAGGCGTTGAAGGAGGAGGGCATCTACACCATCCTCATCAACCCCAACATTGCCACCATCCAGACGTCCAAGGGCTTGGCCGACAAGGTGTACTTTCTCCCGGTCACGGCCGAGTTTGTGCGCAAGGTGATCAAGCACGAGAAGCCCGACGGCATCTACTGCACGTTTGGCGGCCAGACGGCGCTCGGCGTGGGCATCGAGCTCAAGGACGAGTTTGCCGGCTTGGGTGTCAAGGTGTTGGGCACGCAGATCGACACCGTCATCACCACCGAGGACCGCGACTTGTTTGCCGCGGCCATGGAGGAGATTGGCGAGAAGTGCGCCCAGCTGGCGGCCTGCACGACCCTCGAGGACGCCACCGTGGCCGCGAACGAGATCGGCTACCCGGTGATTGTGCGCGCGGCGTTCGCGCTCGGCGGTCTTGGCTCCGGCTTTGCCGACAACGACCAGGAGTTGGCGGAGTTGTGCAACAAGGCGTTTGCAGTGCTGCCGCAGGTGTTGGTGGAGAAGTCCATGAAGGGCTGGAAGGAGATCGAGTACGAGGTGGTGCGGGACGCGTTCGACAACTGCATCACCGTGTGCAACATGGAGAACTTTGACCCGTTGGGCATCCACACCGGCGACTCGATTGTGGTGGCGCCGCTGCAGACGTTGAGCGACGAGGACTACAACATGTTGCGCACGACGGCGGTGAACGTGATCCGCCACCTCGGTGTTGTGGGCGAGTGCAACATCCAGTACGCGCTCAACCCCTTCTCCAAGGAGTACTGCATCATCGAGGTGAACGCGAGATTGTCGCGGTCGTCGGCGCTCGCCTCCAAGGCGACCGGCTACCCGCTTGCGTACACCGCCGCCAAGCTCGGCTTGAACATCCCGTTGGACCAGATCAAGAACTCCGTCACCAAGGTGACGTGCGCGTGCTTCGAGCCGTCGCTCGACTACGTGGTGGTCAAGATCCCCCGCTGGGACTTGAAGAAGTTCACGCGTGTGCTGCTGTTGTTGCTGTCGCTGATGAAGTCCGTGGGCGAGGTGATGCTGATTGGCCGCACCTTCGAGGAGGCGATCCAGAAGGCGATCCGCTCGACCGACTACCACAACCTCGGCTTCAACTCCACGGAGGCGTTGATGCTGATCGACATCGACCTGGAGTTGCAGACGCCCAGCGACCAGCGCTTGTTTGCCATTGCCAACGCCATGCTGAGCGGCTACTCGGTGGACAAGGTGTGGCAGTTGACGCGCATCGACAAGTGGTTCCTCAACAAGCTCTCGGGCTTGATCGAGTTCGGCAACAAGATTGCGCTGTACGGCGAGAAGGAGCAGTTGCCGGCGTTGGTGTTGCGCGAGGCAAAGCAGCTCGGTTTCGAGGACCGCCAGATTGCCAAGTTCTTGAACTCGAACGAGGTGGCGGTGCGCCGCATCCGCAAGGAGTACGGCATTGTGCCCTTCGTGAAGCAGATCGACACGGTGGCGGCGGAGTTCCCGGCGTTCACCAACTACTTGTACATCACGTACAACGCCGACCTGCTGGACGTCAAGTTCGACGACCACGGCGTGATTGTGCTTGGCTCGGGCGTGTACCGCATTGGCTCGTCCGTGGAGTTTGACTGGTGCGCGGTGCGTGCGGTGCGCACGTTGCGCGAGAACAACGTCAAGACGATCATGATCAACTACAACCCGGAGACGGTCTCGACCGACTACGACGAGGCCGACCGTCTCTACTTCGAGACCATCAACCTCGAGCGCGTGTTGGACATTTACGAGTTGGAGCAGCTGAGCGGCGTGATGATCCTGATGGGCGGCCAGACGTCCAACAACATTGCCCTCCTGTTGTACCGCCAGAACGTCAAGATCTTGGGCACGCGCCCGGAGATGATCGACTCCGCCGAGAACCGCTACAAGTTCCTGCGGATGTTGGACCAGATTGGCGTGGACCAGCCGGCGTGGAAGGAGTTGACCTCGTTCGAGGAGGCCGAGGAGTTTGCCGACCAGGTGCTGTACCCGGTGCTTGTGCGCCCGCTGTACGTGCTCTCGGGCGCGGCCATGAACACGGTGTACTCGCGCGACGACCTCCGTCTGTACCTCTCGCAGGCGGTGGACGTGTCCCCGGACTACCCCGTGGTGATCACCAAGTACATCGAGAACGCCAAGGAGATCGAGATGGACGCGGTGGCCAAGGACGGCAAGTTGGTGATGCACGTGGTGCTGGAGCACGTCGAGAACGCCGGTGTGCACTCGGGCGACGCCACCTTGATCGTGCCGCCGCAGGACTTGGACCCGGAGACCGTGAAGCGCATCGTCGTGGCCACCGCCAAGATTGGCCAGGCGTTGAACATCACCGGGCCCTACAACATCCAGTTCATCGCCAAGGACAACGACATCAAGGTGATTGAGTGCAACGTGCGCGCGCTGCGCCTGTTCCCGTTCATCCTGAAGGTGGTGGGCACGGACATGATCGAGATGGCCACCAAGGCCATCATGGACCTCCCCATCACGCCGTACCCGGGCAAGAAGCTCCCCGCGGACTACTGCGCCGTCAAGGTGCCGCAGTTCTCGTTCCTGCGTCTCGCGGGTGCCGACCCCGTGTTGGGCGTGGAGATGGCCTCGACCGGCGAGGTGGCGACGTTTGGCCACAACAAGTACGAGGCGTACCTCAAGCTGTTGATCGCCACCGGCTTCAAGTTGCCCAAGAAGAACATCTTGCTCTCGATCGGTCTGTACCGCGAGAAGCTCGAGTTGTTGCCGTCGATCCAGAAGTTGCACCAGATGGGCTTCAAGTTGTTTGCCACCGCAGGCACGGCCGACTTCCTCTCCGGCTTTGACGTGCCGGTGCAGTACTTGGAGGTGCTCGGCGAGGACGAGGAGCAGAAGAGCGAGTACCTGTTGCTGCAGCACCTTGCCAACAACTTGATCGACCTCTACATCAACCTCCCGTCGGCCAACCGCTTCCGCCGCCCCGCGCTGTACATGTCCAAGGGCTACCAGCTGCGGCGCATGGCGGTTGACTACGCCGTGCCGTTGGTGACGAACGTCAAGTGCGCCAAGTTGCTTGTGGAGGCGATGCACCGCGTCTCCTCCTTGGAGGTGCAGCTGATCGACGCGCAGTTGTCGCACGAGACGGCCGTGCTCCCCGGCTTGGTGAACGTGGCGGCGTTTGTGCCGCACTTGAGCGGCGCCCAGGGCGCGGCCGACTTCGAGAAGGTGCTGCGCACGCTGCTCGCGGCCGGCTTCACCTTCAACGTGGTGTTGCCGCAGCAGGCCGAGGGCGGCTCGTTCGTGACGGACCTCCGCACGTTTTCCACGGTGGCGCTGGCGGCGCGCAACGGCGCCTACACCGACTACGCGCTCACGGTGGCCGCGACGGCCTCCAACGAGCAGGACGTGGTGCTGGTGGCGGACGACGTTGGCGCGCTTGTGTTGCCCTTTGGCGAGTTTGCCAACAACGCCGTGGCGGCGGTGCTGAGCCACTTCTCCAACTGGCCCGAGCTGAAGGTGATCCTCACGGATGCCCGCACCACCGACCTCGCGCTGGTGTTGTTGCTTGCGCTGTTGCACCTGCGTGCGATCCACGTCACCAACGTGCAGCTGCGCAACGACTTGGCGTTGATTCTGATGGCCAAGGCCAAGCAGCTCGCGGTGACGTGCGACGTGCTGGTGCTTGCCTTGTTTGTGCTGCAGCGCGACCTCCCGCAGGTGAAGCTGCTCCCGACGCACGACGACCAGCTTGCGCTCTGGGAGAACCTTGTGCTGATCGACTGCTTCAGCGTGGGCACGCTCCCGCTGGAGGTGGCGCGCGCCTTGGGCCAGCCGGTGGAGGCCGGCGTGGGCATTGCCGAGCTGCTCCCGTTGTTGCTCACGGCGGTGGCGGACGGGCGCCTCACGCTCGACGACATCATCGAGAAGATGCACACGAACCCGGTGCGCATCTTCGACCTCCCCCACATCAACGCGGTTGTGGAGGTGGACTTGGACCGCGCGGCGAAGGTGGCGCAGCAGTCGCTGCTGCACTTGTGGAGCGGCGCGCTCAAGGGCACGGTGGACCGCGTGGTGGTCAACACCGAGACGGTGTGCTTGGACGGCAAGGTGACGGCGCCGGCTGCGTTTGGCCGCGACTTTTCCGCGCGTCTCAAGACCAAGGACTCGGTGGCGCGCCGCGTGTCGGTTGTCGACCCGAACGAACTGGCGGTGGAGGAGGTGGCCGCGGCGCCGCGGCTGCCGGTGATGCGCAACCGCCGCTTCCTGCGGTTCAGCATGCTGCTGACGGCGCCCGAGATTGAGTACGACAACCTCGGGGCGCAGTTGGTGCTGCTGGCGCCGCCGCGCGAGTTGGACGACACGAGCGCCATCACCAACTACATCCGCAAGAACAACCCGTTCCTCCGCAAGAGCATCTTGCTGGTGAACGGCATCCGCCGCCTGGACCTCCACGCGTTGTTCCTGGTGGCGCAGGAGATGCGTCTTGCGGTGGAGCGCCAGGGCGTGTTGGACGTGCTCCGCGGGCGCCTCATCAGCACCGTCTTCTACGAGCCGCTGACGCGCACGCAGACGCTGTTCGACGCGGCGATGCAGCGTCTTGGTGGGCGCGTGACAGCGGTGCCGGTGGGCACGCTGCTGGTGAAGAAGGGCGAGACGCTCCAGGACACGATCCGCACGCTTGCGTGCTACCTGGACGCGGTGGTGATGCGCCACCCGAGCGAGGAGCTGGTGGACGTGGCGGCCAAGTACCTGCCGGTGCCGATCATCAACGGCGGCAACGGCCTGAAGGAGCACCCGACGCAGGCGCTCCTCGACTTGTTCACGATCCGTGAGGAGTTGGGCACGGTGAACGGCATCACCGTCACCTTCCTTGGCGACTTGAAGCACGGCCGCCCCGTGCACCTGTTGTGCAAGTTGTTGCAGCACTACCACGTGCGCGTGCAGTTGGTGCTGCCCAAGGAGTTGCTGCTTCCGGCGGACATCCTTGCGGAGTTGGAGGCGGCGGGCATGTTGGTGCTGCAGCTGGAGGAGCTCACGCGCGACATTGTTGCCAAGCTGGACGTGTTGTACTGCACACGCGTGCAGCAGGAGCGCTTCGCGACGGAGGCTGAGTACCTCAAGTTCCGCGACGCGTACGTGGTGAACAACAAGGTGTTGGGCGACGCGAAGCAGCACATGTGCGTGATGCACCCGTTGCCGCGCGTGCTGGAGATCAACGAGGAGGTGGACTTTGACCAGAGAGCCGCCTACTTCAGACAGATGCGCTACGGCTTGTTTGTCCGCATGGCCTTGTTGGCCATGGTGATTGGCGTTGACTTTTAAAGCGGGCCGGGCGGTTTGGGGAAACCGCCGGGCGCGCCTGCAAATAGTAATCGTCTTGTTGAGTGTTGGGCCGGGGAGCCCGGCGGCGCCCGGCCCGACGGCCGCCTGCCCAACATCGGGCGCGTCAAGCCTCGCGCCGTGCATAATCTCCGCCGCGCACGGAAGCGCGACACGTAGGTTCGAGCGGCTTCCACCAGCCGCGCTGTGAGTCACACCCCATGCCCTCCTACGCCGAGCTCCAGACGCTTCCGCAGACGCGGCTCGACTTTGCCCGCCGTCCTGTCATCACCGAGCCGTTGGCGGTCGTGTTGAAGAACAGCGAGAGCGCCACACTCTTCCCCGTCAACCGCGCCGGCGACGTCCCGCCCAACCTCTTGCGCGAGATGCAGGCGCAGTTCAACTTCGTCGTGGAGGAGGGCCGCACGTACCCGTACCACGAGACCATGGACCAGGCGGCGTTCGAGCAGTACTGGTTTGCCTCGTTTGCCACGGTGTTGGTCAAGGGCACACACACCGGCAGCGTGCGCGACCTCGACGACTCCGTCGACTGGACCACCGCCTTCCTCGGCACCTACTACATCAAGCCCAACTACACCGGCCGGTGTCTGCACAACTGCAACGCCGGGTTTGTCGTCAACCACCGCGTGCGCGGCTTGGGTTTGGGCGAGGCGTTGGGCAAGACGTATCTCCAGTGGGCGCCGCGTCTCGGCTACACCTACTCCGTGTTCAACCTCGTGTTTGTCACCAACGGTGCGAGCTTGCGCATCTGGGACAAGCTCGGCTTTGACCGGATCGGCTTGGTGCCCGGGGCTGCTATTCTCAAGGGCGAGGATGCGCCGGTCGACGCTGTCATCTTCGGCAAGCGCCTCGGCGACGCGGCGTAGACGGCCCCGCTGCGCAAGCGTCCCCGCGGGGTGCCCGGGCCCGCCTCCTAGAATACAATTCGCGTTACTACATCGCCTCCTCCCCGCCTACGGGAACAAGATCTCGTCCTTGCCGTCGGCGTCCTCGTTGGCCTGGATCAACGCCCGGGCAATCTCAATCTCGTCCTCGCCCTGCAGCGGCGCGCCCAGCTCCTCGTCGTGGTGCTCAAACTCCCCCTCCCGGAACTCCTGCTGGTCGCTGAACTGGTTGTACTTGTAGTCGTAGTCGCCGTGCCCGTACAGCCCGTACAGCCCGCCCGAGCCGTGCGGCTGCTGCCGCCGCTGGTCCCCCACCGCCGCCTCCACCGCGGCAATGATCCCGTTCGGGTCGTCCGGGTCGAGGTCCAGGAGGTCGGTGCCCAAGAGCGCCAGGTCCACCTGGTGGTGCTGCGCCGCCCGCTGCTGAAGATGCTGCTGCAACTGCAGCACCACCATGTTGTCCACGTGATCCTTGGAGCCGCTGCGCGCGCGCGCCGCCTCCTGCTGCTTGCCCAGCTGCGGCCCGTTGCCTGCGGCCGAGCCCGCCGTGCTCGGGACCGCGCTGCTCGCGCTTGCAGGGCGCTGCTCGCGGCCGTCCCGGTCCATGAGAATCTGGCGCGCCGCCATCGCCGCGGCGGCGGCGGCGGCCTCGCGCTCCTGCGCCTTGGTGACGTGCGCCAGGGCGTCCTGGATGTGCATCCGCAGCGGTTTCGGAATCAGCTGGCGCACCGGGTCGCGGCACTCGGGACAGTTGCGGATAGCCACCAGCACCGTGTCCTTGATGCGCGTCCAGTGGTAGCGGTCGGTGATGGCGCTCGTGGTTTTGTTGATGCCGCCGTGCGACACCATGTGCACCTCGGTGGCAATCTGCAACTGCCGCGCGGGGTCCAGAATCACCTCGCGGCCCTTGAGAATGAGCTTGCCGTTCTCGACGCGGTAGTGCAGCGCCAGCAGCCGCAACCGCAGCTTCTCCGCGCGGTCCAGCATCGCCGGGTACTTGCCCGTCTCGAGGTAGTAGCGGATCTTGTCAAAGCGGTACTGGCCGCCGCCGGCGCTGTCTGCGGGCTGCGAGAGGTCGCGGCCGTATATGATGGCGTCGACGGGCGCGTCGCTGCCCTTGAGCACGCCGGCGGCCTTGATGCGCCCGACCCGCTTGAAGTGGAGCTTGTCCCAGATGCGGCGCGCGGCCGTGTTGGTCTCGAACACAAGGTTGAAGACGGAGTAGGTGTAGCCAAGCTTGGGCGCCCACTGGAGGTAGCAGTCGGCAAGCGCCGTGCCGATGCCCTCGCCACGGATCCCGGCGTTGACGAGAAACTCGGCGGTGCAGATGTGCAGCAGACGGCCCGGGTAGTTGGGCTTGACGTAGAAGGTGCCCAAGCACTCCTTGTCCCACTCGCGGTGCAGGTGCGTGTCGAGCTGGGGCACGTCGCCAAGCACCATCACGGCCGCAAACAGGCCGAACCAGTACTGGCGGAACGTCTCGATGTGGAGCGGGTCAAAGAAGGGGCTTGTCTCGCCGCGCTCGATCTCCATGTTGAACTCGTCGCACAAGAACGCGAGCAAGCCCGCCGGAAGGTCGTCGACGCTCACCACCGGGTAGATGGTGACGGTTGTTTTGCCATCTTTGAGCAACTTGGTTTCCCGCGGCACCACGAGCGGGAAGTCAAAGTCGGCGCGGTATGCACTCGACGACATGTGTAGCGACAGCCCGGCTTCGTGTTCACACGGTACAAACGACCAGATGCCACACTCCGTAGATGGAGGACTAGGGGTATATCGTGGCACTGGCGCCCGGACGCGGTGGCGCAAAAACCTCCCCGGGCGGTGCACGCACGCACGCACGTGGCGGCTGCCGGCCGGCGCCGCGGCCGCGTGCACGGGGTGTCCTGGTCGCGGGGCCGCCGCGGCGCCCGGCGGGAGGGGGCTCGGTAGTAGCAGAGCGCTAGCCACGCTGGTGCAGAGCACGGCGCCACCGCGGCGTCACTCCAGCTCGCGCCGGCGCTGGACGACCCAGTCCGCCAACACGCTCGCGGCCTCCACCGCCGCCACCTCCCGGTACACGCGCGCGTACACGGCCTCGGGCGGGAACCGCACCGTCTCCGCGAGCGCCACCAGCCGCGCGTCGCTGGGGTGGCGGAGACTCGCCCGGTAGCACTCCGCCACCGCCTGCAACTCGCGGCACGCGGGAAACAACACCAGCACCCGTCCTAGCACGCGCGCCGCGCTGGCGTACACCGCCGCCAACTCCTCGTGGTAGGCCGCGCCGGCCCACTGCTCCTGCGACGGGTCCATGCGCGCAAGCGCGAGCAGCGCCGCGCCCTCCACCGCCCGGAGATGCTGCCCGAGCAGCTCCAAGCACTCCGCCCACGTGAGTGTGTCGGTGCCCGCCGCCCTGGACAAGTGCATGTCGTAGCAGAGCCCCATCCCCTGGTGGAGCTTGTAGCTCACCGCCGGGAGCACGTGCTCGTGCAACAACCACACCTGCCGGTGCATGCTCGGCGTGCACCGGAGCCAGCGCCCCAACGACTGCTGCACCGCCGGCGGGCCGATCCCCATCCGGCGGAGGTCCTTGAGCACCTGTTTCTGCTGCTTCTTGAGCCGCGCCTTGGCGGGTGCCTTGGGCGGCGCCGGCGCCTCCCCGTGCGCGCGGAACTCCTCCTCCGTGTACACCGCGCCCGGCGACTCGTCTCCAAACGGCGCCGCCGCGCCCTCCTCCGCCGGAAGCATGTGGCGGTACACCAGCGGAAGCGTCCCCGTGCGTGCCACGTCCGCCATGGCGCGCTCGACCATCTCGGCGTCCACAATGGCCACCTCCTCGGGCCGGCCGACGCCCTCCGCAAGCGTCTGCACGCTGAGCAACAGCGCAAGCAACCCCTGCAGCCCCGCCGCCGTCCACGCGTCCGCGACCGCCACCACGCACCGCTGCAACTCCTCCAGGAAGCGGCACAAGACCTCGCGGAGCTCCTCGCGCAGCTGCAGCCGCGCCACCCGCAGCTCGACGGCACGCATGCGCTGCGCGGCGTCGTCCACGCGCTGCGTTGCCTCGTCCATCTGCCGCACCAGCGCCGCGCCCTCCGGCACCAGCGCCAGCCCCACGGCTATCTCCAGCACGTTCGCGTGCGTGAGCTGCGCCACGAAGCGCAACTGCGCCACCGAAAGCGCCCGCCGCTCCATAGCCGCCGGGGCGCCGCCGCGCGGTTGCGATGAGCGTCCTGCACACGCGCCCGCGCCGACATTCCTCCACGTATCCATGGACTCGGTCATCTCGAACCTCTCGCGGGTGCTCCCCCTGCAGGGCGCGAGCGAGGTGCCCACGCCCGAGGAGGCGATTGTCAAGGCGGCGGACCGGTTGATGCACCTGAACGACGTCGCCCTGCGCCGCTCCGCCACCCAGGAGCTCAAGCTGTACCTGCGCCAGTACCGCGACTTGGTGGCCGACAACGCCTTGCGCGGGTTGGTCCAGGACTTGGACCGCGACCGCGAGCAGCCCGAGGTGGTGCGCTTCATCCTCGAGACCCTCTTGGTGTTGTTCATCCGCGGCGAGGGCCTCACCGATCTCACCCGCAACTGGACCGCCAGCGACGACTTGGAGGCCGACCGCGTGCGCGCGCGCCGCCAGGGTGCCGCCAAGTACCCGCTGCCGCTGCTCATGGAGCACCGCATGCTTGACCACCTCCTGTTCTGGATCGCCGACGAGCTCACCGCCGACGTGTCTCGCTTCGCCGTCTTGGTGCAGTTGTTGCAGGAGAGCGCCTACCCCACCACCGTGTACGTGCTCCAGCTCATGCAGGCGCTCGCGGCCGCGCGGCTTGGCCGCACACAGGAGTGCGTGTTGCTGGACCCGGAGGCCATCGGCGCGTTGGTGCACCAGCTCCGCAGCCCCGACCTGGAGCAGCTGCGCAACGAGTGTCTCTTGTTGCTTGTGCGCCTCCTGCTCAACCACGACGCGCTCTGCCAGGCGGTTGTCTTCCACGCCGAGTTTGACGTGTTCTTCCAGATCATTGCCGAGGAGGGGGGCGTGCGCGGCCTGGTGGTGGTGCTGGACGTGCTCGCCGTGTTGAGCCACTTGCTCGCCTACAACGCCGTCAACCAGCAGTTGTTCTTGGGCAACACCGCCACGGTTGCGCTGCTCACACACTTGCTCGTGGAGCCCTTGGTGCCGCCCGCCACCGAGCTCGACCCGCCGTTCTTCTGGACGCCACAGCGGCTCCAGCACGCCACCAACGCATTGACGCTCGTGCGCATGTTTGTGCTCGACCAAAACACCCCCACCACCACCGGCAACCAGCACCGGCTCGCGGCTCTGGGCGTGCTCCAGGCGGTGCTCCAGCTCACGTTCCACACAGAGACGCCGAACGAGCTCCGCGTCGCGGCGTTGCGCACACTAGCGGACATGGTGCACGGCAACGCGGCGTTGCAGACGCAGCTCCAGCTGTTTGCCGTGCCGTTTGTGTCGTTGGCACTGACAAGCGACGGCGGGGTGCGCCCCGGCGAGCTGGTGGGCGTCGTGGACGCGTTGCTCACGTGGATGTTGCACGCGAACTCGGTGCACGTGTTCGAGGTGCGGCGGCAGTGCTTGAGCGTCGTGGTGAGCTTCCTTGAGGGCAACAGCGTGTGGGGAGAGGCGTATGTCAAGTGGTGCGTGGAGGGCCAGGCACAGAACGGCACCGAGTCCGCCGAGACGGCCCCTGAACCGGCCACGGCCACGGCCACGGCCCCGACATTCGACTCCTCGACCCCGAACCTTCTTTCAGTGCTCACCGAATACTCTTCCGCGGCCCACCTCAACCCCTACCGCTTCTGGTTCGCGGCTGTGGCGCTCATGCGGCTCTTTTCCGCCGTCCCCACGGCGCAGGCCACCGTCCAGAGCCTGAGGGCTGACGACGACGACAGCTCCAGCCCCATCCAGACAATTTCCGGTCTTCTCCTTCTCTACCTCAAGCTGCTGGACCCCCGCATCGCTCTCGGCTACCTCCAGCTCCTCTTCCACTGGCTCTACGAAAACCCCGGCGGCGTGGCGGAGTTCTTGGAGGAGGAGCTGGTGATGCACGGGTTGCTTGCGTACGTGGTTGGCGGCGGTGCAGACGGCGGCGAGGCCAGCACCGAGCTCCAGGCATTGGTGACCGCGTTCCTCGGCGTTGTGTACGAGTTCAGCACACCCGAGTGCGAGGTGCCGCGGGCCAGGCTCCACACGTTGTTGGTGAAGCGCTTGGGCGTGGATAACTACTCGTTCAAGGTGCGGCGCTTGTTGCGGCTGTTGGTGGAGTACCAGCGGCGCGAACAGGAGGCAGAGATGGCGGAGGGGCTGCCGGTGCTTCCGGAGACGGGGCTTCCGCCCGTGTACTTTGACCTTCGGTTTGTGGACGAGTTCCGCGAGCACTTCCCGCGGGTGGTGCGCGCGTTGGCACACCTGCCGGACGTGGTGAGCGTGGGCAAGCTCCTGTACGAGGTGGTGGAGGAGTTACAGGAGGCCAACTACCAGCTCAGCACCAAGCTCCGGGAGACGACGCAGCAGCTGGTGGAGGCCGAGACGGCGTTGCAGAAGGAGGTGGAGCTGTTGACGGCCGAGTTGGCCAGCGCCAGCACGCTGCTTGCCGCCGCCCGGAGCGAGCTCGAGACGCTTCGCGAGGCGCATGCACAGGTGGAGGCGCGGTGCGGGGAGACGGCGGAGCTGCTCGAGAAGGCCACCGCGCGCGGCGCCGAGTTGGAGGCGGTGGTGGCCAAGCATGAGGAGGACTTGGTGCAGCTCCGGCTGCGGGCGAACATTGGCGACAAGGACTTGGAAAGGTTGAAGCAGCAGCTTGCCACGACCGAGAGCGAGCGCGCCAAGCACGCCGACGGAATCAACAAGATGAACAAGGAGCTCCGGAACTTGGTGAAAGAGAAGGAGCAGGTGCAGAGGGAGCTCGAGGCAGCCAAGGCAAGCGCGGCAGCGGCAGCCAAGGGCCACGAGCAGGCCAAGGCTCTGTGGGAGAAGGCGCAGCGGGCGTTGGAGCGGGAGCGCGACGAGTGGAAGGAGAAGCACGCGCAGCAGAAAAAGCAGACGGAGGAGACGGAGCGGCGGGTGGTGGCGGCGCAGCTGGCGGCGGCGGAGGAGGAGCGCGGCCACAGCGAGACCCGGCGGCTGAACGCCCAGTTGGCGGAGAAACTCAAGGGCGTGCAGCAGCAGTTGGAGCAGGCAGAGACAGAGAAGGTGACGGCCAACGAGCGGCTCATGCAAGCGACGAGCGCCAAGGAGCAGGAGACGGGCCGGTTGCGCAAGGCGATTGCGGAGTTGACGACGGCCAAGGCGGAGTTGGAGGCGGAGGTGCTGGAGGCGAACAAGCGGGCGGTGGCGGCGGCCGCCAGGGGCGAAACAGCGGCCAAGGAGCAGGCGCGGGAGCGGGAGGAGTTGGTGGCGCGAGTGCTGGCGTTGGAGGCGGAAGTGGTGCGTGCGGAGGAGCGCGTTCTGGAGGCGGAGGCGCGGGCTGCGGCCAGCGCCAAGGCAGTGGCGGAGGTGGAGGCGGCGGCGGCGGCGGCACGGGCGGAGGCGGAGGCGGCGCGTGGCGAGGCAGGGAAGCGTGGTGAGGAGGCCCAGGTGCTGGCACGGGAGGCCGCGGAGTTGAAGGAGGCCGCGGCAACACACAGGGCGACGATGGCAGAGCTCAGGGCGACGTTGGAGACCACGGAAGCGGCATTGGGCGATGCCAAGGCCGAGGTCGCGGCCACCGCGGCGACGCTTGCGAAGGAACGGGAGGGGCTGATCTCGGTTCTGGACCTGTTGGCCAAGGAGCACGCGGCGGCGCTTGCCAAGATGGAGAAGGAGCTTGCCGCGGTGAACGCGGTGCTCAAGGCCGAACGGGCCAAGACGGAGCGGGCCGAAAAGGCGACGGCCAAGGCGCGGGAGGAGCGGCAGGAGGCGGAGAGGGAGCGGGGGGATGCCGCAGACGCTGCCACGGCCGAGGCGGAGAAGGAGCTCGCGGGGGTTGTGGCCGAGCGGGACGCGGCAGAAGCAGCGAAGGGTGCGGCGGAGGCAGCGAGGGAAGAGGCCGAGGCGGCGCGAGACGCCGCGGAAAAGAAGGTGGCAGAGGCCGAGACGGCGAGGCAGGCGGCGGAGGAGAAGGCCGCGAAGGCGGCTGCAGCCGCGACGGAGGCGTCTGCCGCCGCCGATGCAGCCAAGAGGGCAGGCGAGGAGGATGCGGCGGCAGCGGCGGCCGCCACGGAAAAGGCGGCAGAGGCCGAGACGGCGAGGCGCACGGCAGGCGAGCAGGCCGAGGCGGCGGCGGCCAAGGCAACAGAGGCTGCTGCTGCCGCCGCAGCGGAGAAGAGCGCTGCCGCGGCGGCGGTGGCCGAGAGCGCGAGTGCCGCCTCCGCCGCGACAGCCGCGCTTTCGGCTGCAGAGAAGGAGATTGCCGAGCTCCGGGCGCAGCTCGAGGCAGCACAGACATCCGCCGCGGAGGCGGCCGCGGCACAGGCGTCTGCGGCGGAGGCGTCTGCGGCGGAGGCGTCCGCCACGCTCGAGGCGGAGGTGGCCCGCTTGAAGGAAGAGCTCGCACAGCTGCAGACCGAGAACGACGACTTGATGTTGGTGATGACCGACATGGAGGACCGCCTCAAGGCCAAGATCCGCGGCCTTGGCGGCGAGGTCTCGGACGAGGACTCGGAGGAGGAGTAGCCACAACACGGCGCATGTTGTGCATTCGTGCATGCGGACATAAACAGACCTTCCGCCACCATGTCTCTTGTCGCGGGCCGCTGGCCGAACGAGCCGGCGTCGCCGTGGCTGGAGGCGAAGCTCGGGACGTTGCGGTTGCGCATCGAGGAGTTCAAGCGGGCACACGCGCACCACGAGCGGCCGATGCGCGGCGGGTGGGCGCGGCTCTTCACCGGCGCGGTCGCGATCGAGCTCGCAAACCGGACGTTTGGGTTCGACGGGTGGAGCAGCGAGGTGGTGAGCTGCACGGCCGAGGAGACGCAGCACGGCGACGGCTACAGTGTGTGTGTATTCGCGGTGGTGCGCATCACGCTCCGCGACGGCACCTTCCACGAGGCGGAGCGCGACGCCTCAGTGGACAACATCACCGGCACGCGCGCCGCCCGCACCGCCACCATGCGCTTGTGCCGCAAGCGCGTCGTCACCGAGGGCATCAAGCAGATCATTCTCGAGTTTGGCCGCGGCTTGATGGACGCGCCGGGCGCGCGGTGCTAGCCGCTACGCCCGCGGGTCGGCAATGCGGTGGATGTGCACGTCGTCCGCGCTGATCTCGTCCACGTCGGCAATCTCCTGCGGCGTGATGAAGATCGTCTGCAGCTTGGGGAACTTGCGGAGCGTCAGGAGCATGATGCGCAACGCCATCTTGCGGTTCACCAGGTCCATGTACACGTCAAACTCGTCCAAGCCGCGGATCCGCGCGCGCATCGGCTGCCAGATGGCGAGGAGGAGCGCCAACTGCGTGAACAGCTTCTCGCCGCCGCTCAACGTCTCAATCCCCCGCAGCTCCGCGCCGTGGCGGCTCACCTTCATGTGCAACTCCTTCGCGGCGTGGTCAAACACCAACTCGCCGTCAAACCCGCGGTGCTGCAACAGCAGCTGGAACGCGCGGTTCATCAAGTCCGTCCACCGCGCCACCTGCTCCACCAACTCCAGCGCCCGCTCCTCCACGTCCTGGTCGATCTTGCCGTGCACCGCCTGGAACTCCGTGTACGCCGCATGCACGCGGTCGTAGCTCTCGAGCGCCGTCTGCAACTCCTGCTGGGCCTCCTCGAACGTCGCGCCCTGGCGCAGCTCCAAGTCTGTGATGGCCGCCTCCACGTGCCGCAACCGCCGCGCGAGCTGCTCCTCTGTGTCCGCCTCCGGGTCCAATGCACACTCCGCCCGCGCCATCACCTCTGCTGCGTCCGCCTCCTTGCCCACCAAGTGCTCTGCCAACTGCTCGAGCGTCTCTGCGTACTTGGTGCTCTTGGCACGCCGCTCCTCCTGCGCCCGCTCCAACTGCACAATGCGGCTGTAGTTCACCTCGAGGTCCAGCGCGAGCAGCTCGAGCCGCGTCTGTGCCGCCTCCACCTGCCGTCCCGCCGCCCGTCGCGCCGTCTTGTTCTGGTCCACCAACGCCTGGCACTCCGCCACCCGCTCCCGGCACTCCTCCACGTCCTCCGTCACCTCCCGCACGCCGTTCTGCGTCACCTCGAGCTCCTGCTGCAAGTGCACAATCTCCTCCTCCAACACCAGCAACACTGCCAGGTCGCCCAGGTCCGTGAGCACCGCCTCCGCCTGCCGCGCGTCCCGCGCCACCACCGCAGCCCGGTCCCGCACCAGCCGCTCCCGCTTCAACAACTCGAGCTTGCCCTGCCGCCGCTCCTGCTTCAAGCTCCCCAACTCCAACGTCCGCGCACGGTGCTGCTCCCGCACGTGCTGGAGCTGCTCGTCGCAGTCCCGGAGCTGCTGCTGCAGCACCCCGGACGTCTGCAGCACCAAGATCCGGTCCACGTAGTTCACCGGATCCACGCGGTGCGCGCCGTGCTTGGTCTTGACGTACCGCTGGCCCAGCTGCCGGTCAAACAACGTCACCACCGCCGCAATGCTGTTGTCCCGCGCCTCCGACAAGACCCGCCGCGCCTCGCCGTGGTGCTTCACCAACACCGTCAGCTCGATATGGTGCAAGTCGATCAACGCGTACTTGACGTCCTCGTTCTTGAACACCATCGCGTCGAGAAACAGCTGGAGCGGCGGCGGCGGCACGCCGCGCGAGTAGTCGAACCGCGTCGGCTTGCGCACAATGATCCCCCGGAACTCGCGGTGCCGCTGGAGAATCAGCCGGAGCACCCGTTCGTCCTCGCGGCAGCTCACGAGATACAGATCAAGCAGCTTGGCAAGCACTGTGTTGATGGGGTTGAGGAACTCCTCGAACCCGGGCTTGATCCCCACATAGCGTCCAACGGGGCCGATCGGCGCCAGCTTGAACTGCAGCGCCCGCTGGGCAATCTCCTGCAACACCGCCTTGGTGCCGCGCCCGAACAGCTGCAACAGGTCCAGCTGCAGCAGCGCCAACTCCCGCCGCCGCTGGTTCAAGCGCCCCACCTGCCGGTCCAACTCCCGCACCTCTGTCTCGAGCGGCTCCGCCTGCTGCCCTGTCGTCTCGTCGTACAGCGCAATCTCCGCCACCAACGGCACAAGCTCGTCCGCAAGCTGCTGCCGCTCCTGCTCGAGCGCCTCCAACCGCAGCTTCAACTCGTCGCCCGTACCGCCGTTGAGCCGGTCCATCCGGTCCCGCTCCGTCTTGATGCGCTGGTGCCGCTCGGCAATCCCCGCCCGGCTCTGCTCCGCCAGCTGGAGCAACAGCGCCATCTCGCCCTCGGCCACCGTCTTGGCGCGCGTGGCTGCCGCCGCTGCCTCCTCCAACTGCCGTCCTTCCAGGTCCGCCTGTTCCTGCTGCTCACGGGCCTCCTCGGCGCTGCGCTCCGCCTCGCGTTTCCGCGCGCCGTGGCTCTCGACCGCCGCCTGCAGCTCGCGCATCTTGGCCTCCAACTCGCCAATCGCCGCGCGGTTCGCCTCCTGCTTCTCCCCCAACAAGACGCGCTTTTCCTCCAACCGCAGCACCTCGAGCCACACGAGCTTGGCCTCGAGCAAGCGCTTGTCCGACTTCAAGTCGCGGCCGCGTTTGAACTGTTCGTAGCGCTTGCGCGCCTCGCGCCGCCGCGCGGCCGCCGTCTCCACCCCGTCCCGCAACAAGGCGATCTTGGAGTGCATCGCCACCAGGTGCCCGCTCGTCTCTTGCAAGTCGTTCTTGTTCTGGAAGATGTGCAGACCCATCTCGTAGAAGCGGTACTTTTGCAGGTCCAGGGCCGCGGTGAGGAAGGTGCGCGCCGCGTCCTGCGACAAGAAGGCCATGGGGTTGTTGACCGGGATGCCGAACCGCTCAAGCATCTCGTCCAAGTCGGCCTTCTTGTGCAGCATCACCCGGCCCAGGTCCAGCTTGAGCAGGTACTTGGCGGCCCCCTCGCGCTGGAGCACCCGCTCCACCACCACCCGTGCGCCGTACACGTCCGGTTTGTACAGCTCGGGCCCGGCGTTTGCCAACACGATGGTGATGCGCGCCGTGTTCTTGCCGCGCTTGATGAGCTTCTTGAGCGAGTTGCCGCGGTTTGTGTCGCTGGCCTTGGCCCCGAGCCCCACACTCAACCCGGTGAGCACCGCCAGCTTGCCGCTGCCGTTGTGACCAATGATAAAGTTGAGCTGCGGCCCAAACTCGATCTCGAGGTGGTCGTGGCACATGAAGTTGCGGAGCGTGATGCGCTCCACCACCCCGGCGCTGCTCGGCTCGGGCGACTCCTCGGCCTGCGTGAGAAGCCGCCGGGCGTACCGCAGCCGCTTCACCGGCTGCGAGAGCGCCTGGTCAATGTCGAACGGACGGACACGGCGCGAGGGCGGCGGCGGCGGCGGCGAGCCCACCGACCCGCGCCGCCCCCCCGCCCCCTCCCGCGACGGCGGCGACGGCAACAGCCCGCCGCGCGCCGCGTCCACTGCCTGCTCGCGCGGAACCGTCATGGTGGCGAGACGTGTTGTGCCGCGATGCGCACTGACGCGCCTCGACGCGCCGCCCACGTGACCGGGGGCCTGCGCCGCGCCGGCGGGCCGAGACAGTCCCATCCATTACCGTGGCCTAGCCTAGGTAGTCCTTGCGGTTAGCGGTGCGCACAAACCGCCGCAACTTCCACTCCACGTCCGCGTCCTTGTTCTCCAACGTGCCCAAGCGCAACTCGTACAAGCGCATCTCGAAGCGCGGGCCGACCTCTGCCAACTCCACGCCCTCGCGCGTGCGCACGTACACGTGCTGGCGCACGCTGATGAAGTCGCCGTCGTTGCTGAAGGTGATGATGCGCGGCGAGTCCTTCTTCACGCCCGGCGGGAACATGTGTTTCAACACCGTCTCCACGCGCTTGCCCAACGGGGTGTTGAAGTTGTTGAAGATCAAGTGCGGGTGTGCCTCCAGCATCGTGCCCAGGTTCTGGATGTCGTGGCGCAACACCACGTTGTGCAACGTGAAAAAGGCCGTCGGCCCGTGCGGCAAGTGCAGCACCGTCATTGTCGTCGGCACACCGCGGTGCTCGTGCAACACCACCAAGTCCGTCGTGCCGCTCGCCGTGCACGCGTTCACAAGCGACGGCATGATGTAGTTGCCTCGGTTGAGCCGCACCAGCGTCGGAAAGAGAAGCTTGATCTCCTTCGCAAACTGCAGAAGCCGCGTGCTGGGGTCGCGGCTGGTGGTGACCACGATCTTCGGGTCCGCAATGCCGCTCAACGCCGCGTACTCGTCGTCCACCAGCTCCTGCACCAGCTCGTCGTACGCATAGTCCTTCTTGAGCTGCTCGTCGTCCGCAAGCTCCTTCGGAAGCGGCTTGCCCGCCGCAAGCGCCGCCTTCACCCGCTGCCGCTTCTGCTGGAGCTGCGCGTCCTGGAGCTCGAGCGCCTTGCGGTAGAGATACTCCCGCCGCTCGCGTGCCTGCTTGCGAATCATCAGCAACAAGGAGCCCGGTGTCGCAGGATTTTTTTTTCCCGGCGGGCCTGCACGCAGCGCGATGACATGCACGTGCCCGCCACATGCAGGATGCAACGTCTACCTGGCTGTCTGCTCGGCCGCGTGCCCGGCGCGTGCCCGGCGCGTGCCCGGCGCCTACTTGACCGTCTGCTTCTGGACGTGCTCCATGAACACCTGCAAGCTGACGTCGTCCGTGAGCACCACGGCCCCACCGGCCTGCAAGCCGCCCTGGCCCTGCGAGTAGCTGCTCGTCGGGTTCAACTTGCTCATGAGGAAGCGCGCCTGCAGCCCGCCCTCGTCGCACACCACGAACCGCGGCAACGGGAAGCGGTCCTGGAGCAACTCAACCGCCTCCTTGCGCGGCGCCGCAAAGAACTCCGCAAGGTAGCCGTAGTCCTCGCTCTCCGCAAGCCCGTCCTCGCGCCACAGTGCCGCCGCCAGCCCGTAGAAGATGAGAATGTGGAAGAAGGTGTCGAGCAAGAGGATCCGCTCCGGCGCAATCAGCTGCAGGTCGAGCAACACCGGCTGCGGCTCCTCCCACCCGACCTCGAACCCCGTGAGCGTCGGCTGGATCATCACGAGCAGGTTGTTCGTGTCCTCCGCAAACAACACGTGCCGGTAGAACATGGTCTCGTCGGGCGAGTTGTTGAACACCTGGCAGAACTGCAGCCGCCGCAAGTGGTACATGAACTGCGGGAAGAGCAGGAACTGCTGCAGCAACCGGAACAGGTGCGGGTCGCCCTTGGTGTACTCGGCAAACCGCGCGCACAACTCCACGAGCGTCTTGTCGAGCCACACAAGCACCTCCGCCGCCTCCGTCCCGCCCACCATCTTGTGCACCGCCATCCGCGCCACCACCACCGCCGCGCACTCCTGGTCGAACCCGTGCGCCACCAGCGCGTCCGCCACGCCCGCCACCGGCCGCGCCACCGTCGTCACCCGCAACCGCCGCTCCCCCAGTGGGTGCTCGTAGTGCGTAATGTACTGGATGTACGCGTGTGCCGGCTGCCCCGCCGGCGCCGCGGCGGGCGCGCTCGTGCCGCTCACCTCAAACATGACCGCGTACGTCGAGTGCGGCAGCACGTGGCAGAGCTTCCACGCGTGCGTGCCGCCAATGCCCACCGCCGTCTCCAGCACCAGCGGCAGCTTCACGTTGAGCAGCTCCGCGTGGCCAATCAACCCGCTGATCTTGAGGTGCGGCGACACCTTCACGTCCAAGCTCGCATTGAGCCCCATGTCGAGGTAGCCCTCGTCGCTCTTGCCCAAGAAGCGCGCAAACAGCTGCCGGAAAATCTCCGTGCTGAACGCGTCCGAGAGCACCACCACCCCCCCGGTCTTGTCGGCAAGCAGGTCCATCTCGTACAAGCCCACCTGGTCGTAGCTGCCCACGAACAAGTCCACGGCGTGGCCCGCCGCCACGGCGTGCCGGGCCACCCGCTCGTAGAACTTGCGCGCCTTCACCAGCTCCTTGGCCGCGTGCCCGCCCTCCTGCAACTCGTGGTGCGAGCGAATCGGCACCCGCAACTCGGGCACCACCACGGCGCCCGGCCCCACCGTGCACGGCCCGCCCGCAAGCACCACAATGTGCGCGCCCGTCTTGGTGGCGCAGTTGCCCACCACGTGCTGGGCCACGTTGATGGCGGCGCCCGTCGCGCGCAACGCCCGTGCCGCCCGTGCCACCGGGAACCCGTCGCCCGCAAGCGCCTCGAACATGTCCGTGAGCTTGTCCTCCACCGCCTCCACCGGCTGGAAAAAGCGCGGGTTGATGTTCGCAGCGTAGCGGTTCGCAGCGGCCCTGCGGTTGCGCTCGTCCGCCGTCATCAACCCGAGCGTCTTGTTCACCGCGTCCAACCCGTGCTCCTTGGCCCCGTTGAACACGTAGCTGTGCACGCCGGGGGTGCCGAGCTCAAACACGCACACGTGCTTGCCGAACGTCACCAACCCCACCAACGCGTCCGGCGGCAACAAGTTGATGGCCAACACAAGCAGCTGGCGCAACGCCTCCATGCTCTCCGCGTCGTTCACCACGTCCACCACAAACATGAACACCGGCGGCGTGTTGCGCTGCTGCGCGTTCGCACCGATCGGGTACTCGATGGTCAGCGCCTCGGGCTGCACCGCGTACGGCGGCATCCCCAGCTGGGCCACCTGCGGGTGCATCTGGTTGCGCGCGCCGCAGAAGCAGCACACCCACAGGCCCGGCTCGTGCTGGCAGAAGGGGTTGAGGATCGCCTTGCACAGGCTGCACGGCAGCACCGGCTCGTTCACCACCGGCATCTCCTCGCGCACCTTGAGCGGCGTGTACATCAGCGCAAGCGGCACCACGCAGCGCACCGCGTCGAACTGCTTCGCCGGGAAGGCGTTCCACGTGAGCCGCACCCCGTCCACGTCCTCTGCTGTGTCAAAGTCAAACGACATTGTGCGTGTTGCGGGACCAAGTGACACGCACCGTTTATTTTCGGCCGCTCGCCATGCACGCGCTCTCCCGGACGGCGCGGCGACACGTGGCGCGGGCCATCACGTCGGCCGAGGCGGAGGCGCGCGAGTTTGCGAACCGCAAGCACCGCATCGCCGGGGCGCCGGCCGCCCACTACCCGCCGTTGGCGCTGGTGCGGCCCGCCGGCGTGCGCATGCGAGCCGGCGAGTACGTGGCGGCGTTCGGCGGGCTCGCGCCCGGCTCGACCCTCAGCGACCGCCCGGCCCACGTGCTCGAGGGCAAGGTGGTGCTGGTGCGCCGTCTGGGCAAGGGCATGCTCTTTGCCGACCTTGTCCAGGACCGCTGCAAGGTGCAGTTGGTGGCCACGAACCGCTTGATGGGGCTTCTGAAGGAGGCGTTTGCGGCCGCACACGCGGACCTCCGGCCGGGCGACCAGGTGTGCGCCGTGGGGGTTCCGGGCACCACCGCCACGGGCGAGCTCTCGCTCAAGCTCACGCTGGCAGTGCGGGTGGCGGTGCCTGCGCTCCACCCGATCCCACCGCGGCTCACAGACCGCGCCAAGGTGCGCGCGCACCGCGTGGTGGACTACTTGGTGAACGCGGAGCTGGTGCAGCGCATTGCCACCAAGCTGGTGGTTGTGGGGGCGCTCCGGCGCTTCTTTGCCGAGCGCGGGTTCTTGGAGGTGCAGACGCCCGTGTTGGGCCCGCTGCTGAAGGGCGCCAACGCGACGCCGTTCACGACGCACCTGCAGCACGTGAAGGACGGGGAGGCGCCGGTGGAGTTGCATCTCCGGGTGGCGCCCGAGCTCTGGCTCAAGCGGCTCACGACCGCGGGGTTCGACCGGGTGTTTGAGATTGGGCAGGTGTTCCGCAACGAGGGCATCGACCGCACCCACAACCCGGAGTTCACGCTGTGCGAGTTCTACCAGAGCTGGACGGACTTGGAGGAGTTGATGACGATGACGGAGGAGCTCGTGGGCGAGGTGCTTGCGGCGGTGACGGCGGCACCGGCGACCGCTGTTTCGGAAGAGACGCGCGCCACAGTGGAGCGGCTCCGGACGACCCTCGCACAGCACGGGGGCGCCTTTGCGCGGGTTGAGTTCATCCCCACGATTGAGCGGCTCCTGGGGCACGCCTTCCCGGGCGAGCTCTCGCAGGGGGCACTCGTGGCGTACTGCGGCGAGTGCGGGGTGGCGGTGCTGCCACAGCTGCTGCCGATCCAGCTTCTCGACGCGCTCTCGGAGCACTTTCTCGAGCCGCTCTGCCAGGGGCGCCCGACGTTCATCTACCACCAGCCAGCCATCATGCTGCCGCTCGCCAAGCAGGCGCCGCTCGCGTACGGCGACCGCTCGTACGCGATCCTGCGGCGCTTCGAGATGTACCTCCACGAGCAGGAGCTTGCCAACGCGTACGAGGAGGAGAACCTGCCGTTCCAGCAGGCGGCAAACTTCCGGCACCAGCAGGAGCTGCGCGAGCAGTACCGCGACGAGGAGATGCTCGTGCCGGACCACCAGTACGTGGCGGCCATGGAGTGGGGGTTGCCGCCGACGGGCGGGTGGGGCATGGGCGTGGACCGGTTCGTGGCGATGCTCACCGCGAGCGAGCGTCTCGAGGAGGTGTTGACGTTCGGCGACCTCGGCGATGTGGTGAAGCAGTAGGCCGGCCGCGGCGCCCTGTACATAGCCACGTCGGGCCGCCAGGTCCCGTGCCGCGCCGGCCTCCCCGCGCCGGCCGCCAGGGTCCGCGTGCCGCGGATCACGTGCGATGCACGTGCGCGGCCAGCTGCTGATTTGTCAACACCCAAAACCACAACAGAAAAACATCCAGCAACGCTGACAGTTTGTGCAACCCCTGTCCGTGGCGTTGCGCAGTGCACGAATCCGGCGCCCTTTGAGCTTCTCTGCGTACATCCTCACATCCGCACGCAGCCATGTCGTCGACGCACACGCTCAAGCGGGGCGCGCCCTCGCAGCATGTGTACGAGAGCCCCATGGATCTCGTGAACCAGGTGATCCAGGTGCTTGCGATGCCAGAAGACGCCACGACGGTTGCGCGCGACTACGCCAACGACAAGACGCCAAACACGGAGGTGCAGGCGTACGCCAAGATCGCCGGGCGCACCTGGACGTTCTACGTCAAGAAGCTCAACGTGACGATCGGCCGCAACACGGATCCCGGCGAGAACGGGCAGGTGGACATCGACCTCGGGCCCGCAAAGGTGGTGCTGCGCAACCACGCGCTGATCAGCTTCAACTTGACGACGCGCACGTGGGAGCTCCTTGTGCTGGGCCGCAACGGAGCCAAGATCGACGGGCTGCGCATCAACGTGAACGAGCCGATGGCGTTGCACCTGGGGGCTGTGTTGGACATTGGCGGCACCCAGGCCATGTTCATTCTCCCGGACCTGGCGCCGACGGTGCTGCAGACGATCATGGGCCACCTCGCGGGCCGTCTCCAGCAGTTGCAGAACCCCAAGCGCGAGCAGTACGGCGCGGTGCAGACGCGGCTGTTTGTCAACGCCAACCCGCACACGGTCGAGATGGCGCTGCAGTACCCGTACACACAGCGCAACACGAGCGGCATGGTGGACGGCAACGGCAACATCATCAAGAGCTACAGCGAGCCCGTGGCGGCCAGCGGCCCCGGCCACGTGATGCTGCAGCTGATGGACCAGGACCTCCTGCGGGACGAGAGCCGCGACACCAAGCCACCGTACCTGTATGCGACCATGATCACGCAGGCGATCTTGCTGACGCAGGACGGCGCGCTCCTGCTTGCGGAGATCTACGAGTTCATTTCGCTGCGCTACGCCTTCTACCGCCACCTGAAGACCGGGTGGCAGAACCTGATCCGCCACAACTTGTCGCTCAACAAGGCGTTCGAGAAGGTGCCGCGCAAGCCCAACGAGCCCGGCAAGGGCATGAAGTGGCAGATTGCCGAGACATACAAGCAGGACTTTTTGACCAAGCTCGAGGACGGGCTGTTGAGCAAGAACCGCCGTGGTCTGAGTGTGACGCGCCAGTTGCAGCTCCACTTGGCACACCACGACAAGTTGCCCGGCACGGACCTGTCGCAGGTGCCACAGAAGCAGCCGCCGCCGCCGCAGCTACAGCAGTACCCGTACGCGCCGTTCCCCCAGCAGCCGATGATGCAGCCGATGGGCCAGCCAATGCCGCCGGGGATGCCGCCGGGGATGCAGTCGATGATGCCGCCGGGGATGCCGCCGGGGATGCAGCCGGGGATGCAGCCGGAGTGGGCCATGGGCCAGCAGGGATACCCGCCGTTCCAGGCGCCGTACATGGGGATGCAGCCGCAGCCACAGGCGCCGTCTCAGCTGCAGGCGCCGCTGCAGCCGCAGGCGCCGCCCCCGCCACAGCCGGCGTCACAGCCGCTGTCGCAGCCGCAGGCGCCGCCGTACATGCCGACCCAGGCGCCGCAGGGCACCTCACAGGGCCTGCTGGCGCTGAGCAGCGCGGCGCGGGCAAGCACGGCGGCAACGAGCGCGCCGCTGGAGGACAAGTCGCCGAGCAGCGGCGGGGAGGGCGAGGCGATGGAGCCGCCGCTCCTGCTGCCGGTGAAGCCGCTTCTGCCGTCGGCCAAGGCGGAGGGCGAGGGCGCGCTTCCGTTCACGCTGCCCAAGCCGTACCGGATCCTGGCGATCGAGGCGTACACGCCGGACCGCGGCAAGGCGCTTGGGAAAGAGGCGAAGGAGGCGAAGGACGGCCAGGGCGCGAGCGTGGGGCTGCTGCCGAAGGACGTGTGGAACTTTATGCAGTTCAGCACGCCGAACCACCGGGAGCAGGAGCTGCCGAAGAAGGGGGAGGAGGGGATGGTGCAGGGGATGGAGTTGGGGTCGCCCGTGAAGGGCATGCGGGGCGCGAGCGAGACGTAGGCCGGCCCAGCCGCACCGGGCGCTGCTTGATCTATGCACAAAATACAACGCGTCGCGCACCGCTAGATGACGGCGCTGATCTACGCGCAGGTGTACGTGCCGCCGAGCGTGGGCGACGCGACGACGCACAACACGACGCACCTCTCGGCGGTGCCGGCGGCGGTGGACGCGTCGACGCCGTGCGTGCTCGGGGTGGACGAGGCCGGGCGCGGGCCGGTGGTGGGCGCGATGGTGTACGGCGTGAGCTACTGCCGCAAGGACTACCACGACGAGCTCAAGAAGACGTACGGGTTTGCGGACTCCAAGACGTTGAGCGAGGAGCGGCGCAGCGAGTTGATGCGGACGGTGTGCGACCCCACAAGCGCGTTGTTCCGCGAGGTGGGGTGGGCGACGCGCACGCTCACGGCGCAGGCGATCCTGCTGGGCATGCTCCGGTCGGCGGGCGCGGGCAACTACAACCTCAACGAGCAGGCGCACGACGCCACCATGTTGCTCATCCAGAGCGTGCTCGACCAGGGCGTGGTGGTGGAGCACGCGTACGTGGACACGGTGGGCCCGCCGGGCCCGTACCAGAAGAAGCTCCTGGAGCGGTTCCCGGGCGTGGCCTTCACGGTCGCCAAGAAGGCGGACAGCATCTACCCGATCGTGTCGACGGCGCTGGTGTGCGCCAAGGTGACGCGCGACGCCGACTTGGAGTACCACCGAGGGGCGCTCGGCGTGGGCGAGTGGGGGTCGGGGTACCCCTCCGACCCGCGGACGCTGCAGTGGCTCAAGGGCAAGGTGGACCCGTTGTGCGGGTGGAACTACATGGTGCGGTTCTCGTGGCAGACGGCCAAGGACGCGTTGAAGCTGGGACACGCGGTGGTGTGGGAGGACGAGTGCGCGAAGGAGGAGTACCAGATGCGGTGGGAGCGGTCGCCCTGGAGCAGCACGCCGGTGTCGACGCAGTGGTACGGCGAGAGCGCCGCGTGGTAGCGGCGGGGGCGCCGCGGCGCCGGCGGAGCTGTCGGCGGAGCTGTCGGCGCGTGGCACGTGCGCGGCACGTGCATGTCACGCGTAGTCGTGCCACCACCACGGAGCACTTTTACCCGCAGAGCACGCACCCACACGGAACCGCCAACCACCCAACTCATTCCAATGTCTGCCCTCGTTGCCGCGAGATTTGCGCGTGTTGCTCGGGCCGTGCCCAAGGCGGCCTACTCCCTCCAGTTTGCCCGCTTGTACGCCTCCAAGTTCCCGCCCCACACCGTCATCAACATGCCGGCGCTCCTGCCGACCATGACCCAGGGCGGCATCGTTGCGTGGAACAAGCTGGTGGGCGACGAGTTGGCGCCCGGCGAGTCCATTGCCGAGATCGAGACCGACAAGGCGTCCATGGACTTTGAGTTCCAGGAGGATGGCTACCTTGCCAAGATCATTGTCGACGCCGGCGCCAAGGACTTGCCCGTCGGCAAGCCCATTGCCGTGTACGTGGAGGACAAGGCGGACGTTGGCGCGTTTGCCGACTTCACCGCGGAGGATGCCGGCGGTGCCCCCGCGCCGGCGCCCGCCAAGGAGGAGGCGCCGGCTGCCGCGCCCGCCAAGGAGGAGGCGCCCGCCGCCGCGCCTGCCGCCGCGCCCGCCGTCTCCACCTCGGCCCCCACCGACCGCATCTTTGCGTCCCCGCGCGCCAAGACGATTGCCTTGGACAAGGGCATTCTGCTCAGAGACGTCAAGGGCACGGGCCCCGGCGGCCGCATTGTCGCCAAGGACGTCGAGGCGTTCACCCCCAAGGCCGCGCCCGCCGCTGCCGCGCCTGCGGGCGCCACCTACACCGACACGCCCATCACCACCATGCGCAAGGTGATTGGCCAGCGGTTGCTCCAGCTGACCCAGCAGCTGCCGACGTACATTGTGCTGCTGACGGTGCTGGTGTCCAAGTTGCTCAAGCTCCGCCAGCTGCTCAACGCCACTGCGGACGGCCGCTACAAGTTGAGCGTGAACGACTTGGTGCTCAAGGCCGTGGCGCTTGCCGCCAAGCGCGTGCCCGCCGCCAACTCTGCGTGGATCGAGGCCGAGGGCGTGATCCGCGAGTACGCCAACGTGGACGTGCTGGTGGCGGTGGCGACCCCCAGCGGCTTGATCACGCCCATTGTCAAGGACGCGCACGCCAAGGGCCTTGCGGCGATCTCCACCGAGATGAAGGACTTGGGCAAGCGCGCCAAGGACAACAAGCTCGCGCCGGAGGAGTTCCAGGGTGGCACCATCACCATCTCCAACTTGGGCATGAACCCCGCCGTCACCATGTTCACCTCCATCATCAACCCGCCGCAGCTGGCGATCGTGGCCATCCTGACGGTGGTGCGCCAGGCGGTCGAGGACCCCTCTGCCGAGAGCGGCGTGCTGTTCGACCTGGTGATGACCTTTACCGGCACCTTTGACCACAGAACCATCGACGGCGCCGTGGGCGGCGACTTCATGAAGGCGTTGAAGACGATCGTGGAGAACCCGTTGGAGTTGTTGTTGTAAAATGTGAATACACGGACCCAGCGTTGCTAACCACCCCCACTGCGCAGCCGCTGCACCGCCAAGGCGCCACACCGGCCCGATGCGGCCTTGCCGCCGGGCGCGCGCCAACCACAGCGCCGCACCGCCGCCACGTGGGTGCGGCACCTGCAGGCCGCTGCAGGTCCTGTTTGTTGTTGCAGCGATGCGCATGCATGCACTTCATCGCGGGCTTGCGCCGGCGGCCGGCGCTGACGACGCTCGCATTGGCTGCCGCCACCCACATGGGGACCGTCCGCATGCACCGCCGTCACTACCGGGCCGGGTCCGTGCTAGCACGCACGGAGCCTCCCCACGTGGGTTGCGGCTAGCGGCCCCGATGCGGCGCCGTTTGCTGCATTCGGCGTCTGCCGCTCGGGCCTCGGTCTCCTTCCTCGTCGCCCCGCGGGCCCCGGGCGGTATAAATACGCCACCCCCGCACCCGGCCAGCACCCCTCCACCCTCAATTGCCTCGCCCCATGCAGTTGTCTCTTGCCACGCTTGCGCTCGCCGCCACGGCCGCCGCCAAGAACATCCTCCTCACCAACGACGACGGCTTTGCCGCCACCAACATCCGCGCCACGTACCGCGCCTTGACCAAGGCCGGCCACGATGTGTTCCTCGTTGCTCCTGTGACGCAGCGCAGCGGCTGGGGTGGCCGGTTCATCATCCCGGACCTGCCCACGCTCGTGCTGACGCCCGACTTTGGCTATCGCAAGATCGGCGACCCGCTGTGGGGCTCTGAGCCCGACGACAACCACATCTGGTACTTCAATGCCACCCCCGCTGCGTGTGTTGCCTTCGGCTTGGACCATGTGATCCCCAACTACTTTGGCAACGTGCTGATCGACTTGGTGGTGGCCGGCCCCAACGAGGGCACCAACTTGGGCCAGGCCTTGTACACGCTCCTGGGCACCATGGGCGCCACGTACAACTCGCTCTACCGCGGCGTGCCGGCAGTGGCCTTCTCCGGCTCCAACAGCAACAACTCGTTCTACCAGGACTCGCTCAACGACGACCCCTCCAACCCCAGCAACATCTACGCCGACGCCGTGGTGGACTTTGTCAACCACTTGTTCGACGCGCAGGGCGAGAACCCGCTCGTGCTCCCGCTCAGCACCGGCGTGTCGGTGAACCTCCCGCCCGTGGGCTCGCAGCTGAAGACGGGCTGCAACAAGCCCGGCTGGGAGCTCACCCGCCTCACCGGCTCCGACGCGTACTCGTGGGTGTTGCACTTCAACCAGACCTCCGGTGTGTTTGTGCTGGACACCATCCACTACAACGCCTTGGGCAACGGCATCACCGGCGACCTCACCCTCCCCGGCGAGAACACCATCCTCACCCTGACCGGCTGCAAGAGCACCGTGCTGGTGTTCTCCATCGACTACGACGCCACCACCGAGCAGACCAACACCGTCAAGGGCTTGCTCGGCAACTTGTTCCAGGAGTAGTCGCTCCCGGACCGTTTCTCCCGTTCGATTCCCTTCGCCGCCGCCTCCCGGCTGATTACACGTCTCTTGTCTAGTACCGCAGCGCCACGAGCGCCACCAACCCGATCAGCACCAGCACAATCGCCATGATCACCCCCACCAACACCGTCACCTCCCACTGGCTCGCCGCAAACCACCCAAACCCGTTGAGGTGGTACGCCACCGTGTAGTAGCGCAAGAGCCCGAGCCAGAGCGTCGCCATCGACACCAGCATCAACAACCCGGCAAACCCGTGCACGAGTCGGAACCACACGCGCGCGTGCACCCCGAGCTCCGCCGCTAGCCGTTCGTGGCCCGAGTCCTTCTCGACCACGAGATACACCAGATAGCACAAGCCGCTGAACCACGCCGCCGCCCGCACCCACGCGAGCACCGTCCGCTCGTTCGCCATGTTGTCGCGCGCCTCGTTCCTGTGGTTGTACACAAGCACGCCCTCGCGCCGCGCCCACCACATGAGCCACGGGTGGGCGGCGGGCGGCGGGGCCTCCTGCGGCGGCGGCGACGCAATGTGGAGCCGCTCCCCGCTCCGGAGCCGCGCGAGCTCGATCACCGGCTCGGGGTTCGGCGCCCCGCGCACGAGGTGCTGCGCCACGTACCGCGCCTCCGCCACGTCGTCCTGCGTCACCGTGTGGTTGCGCAGCCGGATGAAGCGCCCGTACTTGCTCACCACCGCGCCGCTCGTCGCCGCCGGCATCACGGGAGACATGCTGCGCGATGAGCAAGCGCCGGTGCGCCGCGCCCAGGTGCATGGCGCCGCAGCAGCGTGCATGGCGGCGCAGGACCCGCGCCGCTCTATATCCGCACTACGCTCCCGACAAACAACCGCGCCTGCATCGGCTCCGCCTCGTCCTCCACCTTCAACCACCGCCCGTTGCTCTGGAACATGTCCGTCAACGGCGCGAACACGTAGTTCACCGCGTGCCGCCGCACCCACCGCCGCACCGCCTCGAACGGGCTCCGCGTCGGCGCGTCCACGTACCGCCGCAGCCGCACGTGCTCCTGCTCGAGCACGTGCACCGTGTGCACCGCCATGTGGCCCTCCGCACTCAACGGCTGCGCGCCCCGCGGCACCAACTCCGTCATCACCTCGGGAATGTGGCGGTACATGTGTGCCACCAACTCCGTCGTGAACGCCACCTCCTCCACAAACCCGAACCGCACAACGCACCGGTAGTGGCCCGGCACCGGCATCGGCGTCACCACGAACCGGTCGTCCGTCTCCACCACCGGCAGCGCGAGGATGTGCACGCCCACAAACACCATGACCTGCGGGAGCGCCGGGAACGAGCCGAGCCACGTGCGGTACAACTCCGGCACCGTGTTGGGCGAGTTGAGCACGTGGTGGAGCGACGTGTAGAAGATGCCCACGCCGGGGTACCGCCGCACGAGCTCCAGGCCGCGCGGCGTGGCCACCTGCAACGGAATAGCCAGCGGCTCCATCGCCGAGTCGATCGACGACACGTCGTCGTACGCGGGGACAGCGTCCTCGCCGGGCTTCTTGTCCTCGCCGTCCGCCGTGTGCGCCGGGGTCATGCGCAACGCCTCGGTAATGTCCATCTCGCTGGCAGGCTGCGGGTCCATGAACAAGCCAGTGGCCATGGCGGAGCGCACGCGCGCGCTCGTCCAGTCCTGAGGCTGTGGCGTCACGGCGCGCCCGGCCACTGTCCGCCCCCGCACCTCCATCAGCGGGAACAAGTCGCTGATGCGCACCCGCAGCCGGAACTCCTGCTCCACCTTGTTCTGCCGGCCCCACAGCCAGAAGCTGAGGAAGCTGAAGCCGAGCGCGGCAATCATCACGACAAACCAGCCGCCGTGGGGCACTTTCTTGATGTTCGACCCAAACATCACCGCCTCGAGCGGGAGAAAGATGAGCCCGAACCCCACCACCCACCACCAGTGGAACTCGTACACGTACACCATCAACACCATGATGAGCACGGAGGTGAGAATGAAGTCGAGCGAAATGCCCAAGCCGTACGCCGCCGTGACGTTGTTCAGGTTCTTGAACCCCGCCGTGGTACAGCACACCCCCACCATCAACCACCAGTTGGCGGCGGGAATGTATACCTTGCCGCGGTAGTGCTTCAGCACGTGCAACACCCGCAACGCCGGGAAGCAGTCCAACGTAATGAGCTGCGACAAGATGCTGAACACGCCCAAGATCAACGCCTGCAGCGCAATGATCGTCGCCAACGTCGCGAGCACAAACATGATCCAGTACACGGGGCTGTTGGTGCCGCCGGGGAGCAGGAGGAAGAACGGGTTCAGCACCGCCGTCGCGTCGTGCGTGAGAAACGCCGCCTGGCCGAGGTACGTGATGATGAGCGTCGGGTACACCACGCCGCAGAGCGTGAGCTGGATCGGAAGACGCCCAAAGTGGCCAATGTCGGCAAACATCGCCTCTGTGCCGGTGATGGCCAACATGGCCGCGCCGAGCACGTCGACGCCCAGCTTCTGCAAGAGACGGATCGCATAGTGCGGACTGAGCGCCGCAAACACCCCCGGGTCGTACTTGGCGATGTTGTACACGCCGCAGCAGAACAAGCCCACGAGCCACAACGCAATGATCGGCGCAAACATGAAGCTGATCTTCTCGCTGCCAAACTGCTGGAGAAAGAACAAGCACACGAGCACCACCTCCAGCACCGCCAACACGTTGTCGAACAGCGGCTTGGCAATCTGGATGCCCGCAATGGCGCTCAACACGCTTGTTGTCGGCGTCAACAACCCGTCCAGCATCACCAACGCGCACCCGAGAAAGCACACAAGGAGCGTGAGGTAGCGGATGAAGACAAGCACGCCCGCCAGCTGGCGGTTGATGGCCGACGCCCACGTGGCGCCGCTCGCGGAACTGGCGCCGGTGTAGGTGCGGGCCATGCGCACGGCGTCGTCCTTTTCGCGTCCGCCGGGAATCACCACGCCCTTGGGCCCAATCCGCAACAGCCGCGCGATCTTGGCGTAGATCGCCACCTGCCCGCCCTCGCCATCGTTGGGGCCAAACACCAACACCACCAACGCGTACTTGAAGATGACAATGAAGGTGAAGATGTAGAAGATGCACAGCACCGCGCCGTACACGTCCTGCCGGCTCGGCGGCGAGTTCGGATACTTGAACGAGTTGAGCGTGTACAACGGCAGCGTGCCAATGTCGCCGTAGATGGCGCCGAGCGACAGAAACCCGAGCACAAACACCTCGCGCCACGGCTGCCGGCCCTGCGCGTGCGGCCGCGTGGGCACCGGATACAAGTCGGAGTCGACGGCACTCGCAGCGCCCGAAAGGTCGGCCGGGGCCGGCACCGGAGCACTCCGTGTGGCGGGCGGCCGCGGTTCCACAAACTGGACGGCGGCAGGGGCGGAGGAGTCGCTGGCGTTGCTGGCGTCGCTGTGGGGCATTTGCTCGATCGCTGGGAAGGACTGGACGGCGACTCTACCGGGGCCGGAGCGCTCCCGTGTTTATAGCCTGCCGGGCCACCACCCCGTGTCCCCATTTCCCGGGCACCCGCCCGTTACCCGTCCATGCAGCCCGTGCCGTGCGCTGGTTACCCTGTCCTCCACGCGGTGAGCGATTTTTCCCAGCCAACCAGTGGTTGGCACGGCGCAAACCCGCAGCCGCAGTCGTCTGTTTCAGCGTAGCCGTTCCCAGACCGGGCGTGCGGGGCAGCGGAAGCTGTGCTGCCAGCCGCCCACATGACACGCGCCAAGCGCGCGGCCACCGCCGCTGTGCGCGCGCCCGCCTCCACACACGGCGCCACCCGTCGCCGCCGCCGGCACCGCCACGCAAACCGCCGCCCGCGGTTGGCCAGACTATTAGCTGCGGCCGCCGCCCGGCACGCCGCGCCGCGCCGCCGGCCGGGGGACGGCTGCCCTCCCCTCCGCTCAGCCCCACGTGAGCGATTTCCTCCGTGGCTGAGCCTCGCGGCGCTAGCCTGCATGCAGGGAATTCGCGCAGTGACGTCATGCGCGCGTCACAAAGGCTTGTCAGGGCACACGGACGGAGAACGGCGGGGACGCGGGCTGTGGGTCCGCGGGAGCGTGGGCCGCGGAAGGCGGATATAATAACCGGAGCTACGCCTCGGTGGAGCGCACGCGGGTGGCAGCGGAGCGGCGGCGCGCCGCGCTCGGGCCCGGGCCCATCGAAAACGTGAACGACAACGGCTTGGTGGAGGCGCGCCGCGTGAAGGTGCGCGGGAGCCGCCGCGTGAGGGTGCGCGGGAGCCGCAGCCGGGTGTGTGCCAGCTCGTCATCCTGGTGCCGCTGTGCCTGGGTCCACGCGTGGTGTGCCTGTGCGTGGTCGCGCTCCTCCATCTTGTGGTTCGGCAACATGATGGCGCGGTCGACGGCGTACGGCAAGCCGCGGTGGCGCCCGCGGATCATCACCGCGATCATCACGAGCTTCAGCACCACCGTGAACTGTCCGCAGAGCAGCGTGTTGACGTTGGGATACCCGAGCAGGAGCCCCACCGTGCCGTACGCACTCACAATCTCGAACAAGATGGCAAACACCGAGAACCGGAGGTCGTCGTTGCGCAAGCGCCGGCCCTCGGCGATGCACACGATGAACACCGCCAAGAAGATGAACCACAAGTCAAACAGAAGCTGGCGCCGGAGATGGTTGCCCAAGAACAGCCGCGGGTCCGAGTCCTCGTTCAGCGCCTGGTTGGCTGTCTGCTCCCGCCGGCTGTGGTTGCTGCGGATGCTTGCGTTCGACGCCGCCGGCAGCGGCGCGTCGCTGCTGCTGTACACGCCCAACAGCTGGTCCTCGTACACGTTCGTGCGCCGGATCGACATGGCGAGCGGCATCACCAGAATGTACATCATCACGAGGTACAGTACCTGGATCGACGGGTGGAGCACGCTCAAGTCAAACACCGTGAAGCCCGCCGTGCGCGTGCTGAACGCCTGGAACAAGCCGCACACCCCGCGGAACCCCGCGGGGATGTACGCCAACGCCTCGTCGTGAAAGTCGAGGATGCAAAAGAGCACCGTGTCGATCGTGTTGAGCGCCACGAGAATGAAAAACAACCACCACGTCGGCACCAGCGGGAAGAGAAGCGTGAAGCAGCGCCGCGGGTGGTCGAGCAAGAACTGGAGCAGCTCCCGGTGCTGCAGGAGGTCCGGCGACAACTTGAACATGATCCAGATGATGAACCGGAGAAACACCGGAAAGCCCGTGTTGCCCACCACGATGAAGAAACACCCCACCAACATGACGTACACGTCCAGGCTGAACAGCATCATCAGGTCCGGCGTGAGCGTGAACCCAAGATCGTTGAAGAAGGACATCAGCAGAAAGATGCCCCACCAGTACGGGTTCACGCTGTCCAGCGCCAACACCGCAAGCTCCTTGCGGCTGTGCTTGTTGATCCACGCCGTGAACATGATCCCGGCAATGAGGTGGAGCCCGACATAGTACGCCACAATCACCTTGCAGAGGAGCTTCACGGCGCAGTACTCCACGCCGCCAAGCTCCTCCCGCTGCTGTTCCGTGAGCGGGGCAAACGACAGGTTGCGCCCGATCGTCGGCCGGAACAGGAGGTACTGTGTCTGTGTCGTCATCGGCCGGAGCTCGTTCCCGGACACACCGTCCTCCTCGTCGCTGTCGTCGTCGTGGATCGTGAGCGACCGCCGCCGCAACCGCGCCCGCCGCTGCCGCCGCCGCCGGCCCTTGTCGCCGGTGCCCACGCGCCGGAGGTTGGCCCGCGGGTCGGCAAACATCACCTTTTCGGGGTCGGCCGTCGACGTGTCGGCGGCCGTCGCCCCCGCCGCCAGCGCGTCCATGCCGCTCGACGCCGTCACGGCCACGCTGCCCTCGCTGTTGATGCTGGCGTCGGAGCCCCCCTCGGCCGCCTCCGCTGCCGGGTCGTTTGCGGTCACAGCTGAGCTGCGCCGCCGGAACCACATCCGCGGCAGGCGCTCGGCGGGGCCCTGGATCCGCAACGCGGGACCAGACTCCACGTTGGGCCCGGCGTGCCGCTGCATCATCAGAAGCGACATCAACATGTCCTTGGGGTCGATGCGCCGCGCGCGCGACGGCAGCATGTTGGGGCGCCGCGCCGTGGGGTGTGGCAAGTCCGCAAAACGAATGTCCGGCAGGGGCGAGACCGGATCCACCTCCAGGTCGCGGCGCGCCGGCAGCACCATGCTGGTGGCCGCCCCGTCGTCGGCGTCGCACCCTGCCGCCGGTCCCTGCCCGCGCGCAGCGCTGCACTCGTCCTCGTCGTCCAGCGGCTCGCTCACATGCTCGACGTTGTTGTACTCGTCCAGCGTGCGGCGCGACGCAACGCTCTCCTGCGGCGTCTCCTGCGGCGTCTCCCGGGGACTCTCCCGGGGACTGTCGCGCGGGGTCGACCCCGCCGCCTTCTCCCCGCTGCTGTCGCTGCTTCCGGGGTGCGCGCTCAACGTCGTGCCGCCGTCCAACCGGCTGCTCCACGCGGGCGTGTGGCTGCCCGTGAACGTGCGCGTGCGCGCCGCCATCGTGGCTGTGCGCCGCATCTGGTGGTTCTCCCGCGCCGTGCGGCGGATGCCCTTGAAGTGCACCTCGAACCAGTACAAGCGGAAGAACAAGACGCTGCCGTGGATGAAGATGGGCGTCAGCAACATGCACACAAAGTAGATGGCAATCTGCTGCCACAAGGTGAGCGTGTTGGTGTCGACCGTGTTCAAGCCGGCCTGCGTCGACGCCCCCGCGGCAAAGAACAAGGCATCGATGTACGCCAAGTCCGTGTTGGGGTAGATCAACACCAGCCCAAAGATCACCATCGTGACGATGTAGTAGTAGTGGATCGTGATGAAGTTCGGGAACATGCGCTTGCGCACCCGCTTCGAGCGGCGCCACAGGCGCGCGACCCGGCGGCGCGCGGCCCGCACCAAGCTGCGGATGGGCATGCAACTGGCAAAAGTGTTTCATTCCATTTCCCGCCCTCATATGCAGCACGTGGCGGAGCCGAGCTACAAGGAGCGCCGGCGGGCGCAGATGATGCGCTTCATGGGCGCCGCCGTCGCCACCTTTGTGTGTGCCCGCGTGGCGGCCCGCGGCGTGGCGGCCCGTCGCTACGTGCCCACGTTCATCCAGCCCAACCACATCCCGCCGCCGTTCTCCTTCCACCGCGACGCCGTTGCCGCCGTGACCCACCTGACGCTCCTCGCGACGCTGGGCTTTGCCATGGCCGCCATGGGCGTCGCGTGGTGCTGGGACGTTCTGCTGTTGCAGGAGTTTGGCTGGCGGATGAAGACGTTGATGGGCGGCGCCGAGGCGGAGAACGAGTTGGCCGGCAAGCCCTTGGACGACTTGAGCCGCGAGGTGACCGAGGCCTTGGAGAGCGTCTTGCTCGGCGAGGACCAGGAGTAGGGGCGCACCGCCCGTCCACGTAGCCCTGTACATACTACCGCACCCGCACCCGCCGGTCCCGCCGCGCAAGCTCCTCCACCGCCCCCAGGTCCTTGAAGAAGTCGAGCACGTACCGCCGCGTCTCCTGGCGGTACCGCCCCGTCGCAAACATCCGGAGCGTCGACGCAAGAAGGTCCGCCAGCGCAAACACCTCCGGGTGCCGCTCCGCCGTGTTCTTGAGCAGCCGCATCAACGGCCGCTCGAACAGCAAGTGGATGCCGCCCAACCGTCGGAACTTGCCAAGCACCAACGCCCGGAGCTCGTCCTGCGCACTGTCCCCAGCCTCCCAGAGCCCCACCTCGTCCGCAAGCAGCCACAGCGGTGCCACGGCCCGCGGCGGCGTGTTGTCTGGCGCTGGAGCCAACCGCGCCGCGTCCGTCGGGAGCGCCACGTGGAACGGCGTGCCCAACGCCAGGAGCGCCACGCTCCAGCCGCACTCGTCCAAAAACTCCACCCCCTCCGGCGTCTCCCCCATGGCGCTGGCGGCGTTGAGCGCCACCCCGCGGAGCAGGTACCACGGGCTCAGCACCGCCGTCTCCACCACGAGCTCAAACCCGCCCACCTCCGCCACCAACATGGCGCCGTGCGCCGCGCCGCCGACCGCCGCCATGGCGTACAACGCGGCCGTGGTCTGCAAGAGCGCGGCGTCGCTGCCATCGCCGCCGCCCTGCCGCACGGCCGCCGCAAGCCGCAGCACCACCTGCGCCTCGTCGAGCACCGCCGCCCCCTCCGCCGTCTGTGCCAACGCGCGGTAAAAGTGCGGCGGCGGCGGCGTCTCCAGCCGCTGCACCGTCTCGCGCGCGAGGTAGACGTCCCGCCGTGCTGCGTACGCCACCGCCTGCGACGCCGGTGCGTCGATGTCCCAGCGCGCCATGTCGCGCGCCACCACCCCCAGCAGCCGCATCCACCGGAACCCCTCGGGCGTCGTGAGGAACTGCATCTGGAGGTGCACGCCCCAGTCGCCAAGGTGCGCCACCACCGGGCGACACCGCACCACGGCGTTGGTGTTGGCCGGCAGCTGGCTGCAGTACTCGCGCAAGAGCGACGCCGCGAGCTGCGCCACCTCGAGCGCCGGGTCGTACAACTGCACCACGAGAAGGTGGCTGCCGCGGCCCGTCATGCGCCCGCTGGCAATCACGCGGGGGAGGTCGCGGGTCGCGGCCGTGCGCACCGCCACATCGCAGCTCTGCAACGCCTTGGAAAAGACCACGGTGGTGTGCAGCATCGCCGCCAAGTCGAGGTGCTCGAGCAACAAGCAGATGAGATCCTCGCGGCCGTTGCGCTCCACCACGTGGTAGAACATGGTCCAGAACCGCCACTCGGTGAGAATGCGCACGCCCGCCGGGTGCCGCAGCAACACCCCCAACATGCCAAAGTAGCCGCGCGCACACGTCGTGTCGAGCCGCAGCCGCAGAAAGAGCGGGTCCGCCGCAGTGATGCCCAGGTACGGGTCCACCTGCGCCAAGCACTCAGCAAGCTGCGGCACCACCTTGGACTCGCTGAGATAGCGCACGCCCTCCGGGTGCAGAAGAAACATCTCGAACAAGTCGCAGCCAAACCGCTCGTACACGGCCGACCGCTTGGAGCGCTTCTGGATCAGAAAGCGGTACTTGAACGGCCGGAAGAAGCTCATGAGCCGGCGGATGAGCTTGGTGCCGATCGCCTCGTCGAACCGGCGCGCGTTGCGCAACGGCCCGCGGCACAACTCCGTGAGCAAGCCCCAGTTCCACCGCAGAAACTCCTTCGTCGTGAGCACGTGCGTCTCGACAATCATCGCCCGGAGCTCGGCGTCGTCGATGTTGGCAATCCGCTGCGCGCGCGCGGCCTTGGCCATGCCCATCATCACGTCCTCCGCCGTGGACGGCACGTTGGCAAACGGCTTGCCGCGGTGGATGGCCCGTGTCATCTTCTCGAGCGCATACACCGCCAGCATGTCGTCGTCCAGCACCCGCGGCAGATGGCCAAAGTGCACGAGCGTCTGCTCGGGGAGCACCTGGCAGGCGAGGCGGTACGTTTCCGTCATGAGCAACGCCGCCTTGCGCAGGTTGGGCTCGTCGCCGCCCTCCTCCACGACGTGGCAGAGCCGCAGCGGAAGCTCGCAGCGGAGAAGGGCCACGAGAATCACCAGAATGAGCGGGAGCGCCTCGGGGAGCGTGGTGATCGGGCCCACGCCGTCTAACCACGGAAGCCGCCGCAAGTTGAGCATCTCAAACACGCAGTCCATCACCACGTCGCGGAGCACGGGGATCTCGATCCGGAGCGTGTCCACCAACACCTGCACGCGCGCAGCGTCGTGCTCGACAAACTGGAACACGCCCGGCCACCGCTTGAGAAACGCCGTGAGGAGAAACGCCGCGTTCTGGAGCCGCTCGGTGTTGATGTGGCCGCGGGGCTGCGGGTCCGTGAACGGCGCAAGGAGCGGGTGCGTGTGCGGGAGCTGCGGGCCGAGAAGCGGCCGGGTGAGCGGTGAGTCCACCAAGCGCATCATGCAGTGCACGGCGGCATGCGCGGGTCCGGACTCCTCCTGGATGGCGGCAAACACTAGTCGAATGCCGTCGGCAGCGGCAAGCACCGCGGGCGCGCACACGGCAAGCTCGAGCACCGTCTCGAGCGCAAGGCGGTGGAGCGGGTCGTCGTGGTCCTCCACCACCGCCACCACCGCGCGCACCAACCCCACCTGGAGCTCCTCCACGCCGTCCGGGATGTCGATGAAGGCGCGCACAAACCGGAGGGCCTGGCCGCGCTCCGGGGCGTGGCTGTCGCACGGCTTGGCCAACGAGAGCGCGGCAAGCGACTGGAACCCGGCCGCCGATAGCGTGCGGAGCGAGTGGGCATTCAGGAGGATGCGTCGTGCCACGCGGTACAGCACAGCCGCCACCTGCGGCACGGGGCTTACGAGCATCGCCTGGAGCCGGTGCGCGGTGGAGGCAAGAGCAATGTCGTGACAGAGGTGCGGGTGGTGCGCGAGGAGGGTGCAGATGGAGTTGCCGACGGCCACATACTCGTCCGGGGCAATGTCGCGGCGGGCCAATTCGGCCAACGAGTCGCCCAAGACCCACGCGGTGTCCTCGGGGGTGGCGCTGCCGGGCTTGCTGTCGCCGTCGGCCGCCAAGCGCTTGGTTGCCTCGAGCGTGCGCTCGAGCAGCGTGATCTGGCGGTTGATGTCGTTCACGCGCAGCTGGGCCTCGTCGCGGAGCTCCTTCTGCCTGGTGTAGTTGTCGTAGCGGTTCGAGTCGGCGGCGTGGAGCAACAGGGCGGCACCGTCGCGGAGCCTGCGGTGGCGCGCCAACTCCTCGCGGAGATCGGTAATGCTGCGCTGGCGCACGGGCTCCGGGCGGGCGGCATGCCACTCCTCGGGCTGCGACGCGGCGCGCTGCGGCCGGAACTGCGGCAAGCGGCCCTTGGGCGAGCTCATAATGAGCGATGCGATGGTGTTTGGCACGCAACGCGCACATGGATCTTCTGGCAGGCATCCAGGCGGTCGAGGGCTTGGACGCGGTGGAGGGCGGGTTGGAGCGCGAGTTGGCGCAGGTGCGGCACGCGACGGAGGTGATGCGGGCGGTGGCGGCCGGCGTGCTGGCGACGCGCGAGAACGTGCGCGCGGTCGTGGAGACGAGCACGCACACAGACGCCTTGTTGGAGCGGTGGATCGCCATCTTGAGCCAGGCAAACGCAACGTATGGCTTGTTGGCGGACCGCGGGTGGGAGGGGAGCAGCGTGGCGGCGGCGCGGTGGCAGAAGCGCGAGGAGCAGTTGGCGGGCGTCATGCGCGAGATGGAGCGCGTGAGCGCGCGCCGCCAGCCCGACGCCGAGCGTGGCGGCCGGGCGCGGCGCGGGGGACGCGGCGGGGCCCGCGGCGGGCGTGTATGACTAGTGTGACAATGTACCATCTACGGCGGGCGCGTCGGGCGCGGGGGACGTCTCGGGCGCGGTCTCGGGCGCGGCCTCGGGCGCGGCCTCGCCCTGCTTGACGCCGCTCCAGCGCTCCACCATCTCGTTCATCAACATGCCCGCCACGTCGGCGCGGAGAATGTCCTTGCGGAACTGCTCGCTCTGGAGCAACGCCAACACGTGGAGGCAGTCCGGGTACACGAGGTGCTTGGCGTACTGCGGCTCGCGCCAGTACTGGAGGTAGTCGAGGTAGCGCACAAAGGCGGGGTCCTGGAGGTACTTGTTCTGCGCCAAGTGGTTGAGGTACTGGATGTTGGCGAGCGCCTGGACAAACTGCGGGGGTTAGTACCGGGGCGGGGCGGCGGGGCGCGCGCGGGCGCATACCTCAAGCTCCACCTCCCATCGCGTAGGAGCAGACATTCTTGCTGGCCTCATCGCATCCATGAGCAGCGTGTACGAACGGGACGCTGGGCGTGTGCAGGGGGCGGTGGCGCGGGCGGCGGCGCGCGCCGGCCTCACGCCGGGCCAGCTTGTGAGCGGGGCGCTCCCGCTCGCCACCGTGCTCCTCGGCAGCGTCGTCGCCGCCACGGCGCCGGCGGAGGAGGTGGCAAACTACTTCACCAACAAGCGCAACCTCGTGAACGTGGTGGTGGTGAAGCGCGCGTGGGCCTGGACGACGGCGGCGGCGGCGTACTACGTGCTCGGCCAGCCGCCGCGGGCGTACGCGGGCGCCGCGGGGCGCTACGCGGTGGTGACGGCGTGGTGGGTGCTCTTCACGCAGTGGTGCGCGGGTCTCCCGGTCATGGACCGCGTGTTTCTCGCGACGGGCGGCCAGTGCGAGGGCATCCGCGAGACGCACGCGGTGCGGCTCGGGGCGCGCCTCACGGCGTCCGGGTACAGCCACCCGCTCGCGAGCGGCGCGTGTCGGCGCGCGGGCGGCGCCATGACGACGGGCCACGACCCCTCGGGCCACGCCTTCATCCTCACGCTCCTGGTGGTGTATCTCCTGTGGGAGGTGTGCCGCGCGGGGGTGGACTGGCGCGGTGTGTGGCGGGACCGGGGGCGCGGCTGGCGGGTGGTCCGGCGGCACCGCGCCGTGCCGGTGCTCGCGCTCGTGCTGCTCTATCTCTGGATGCTTCTCATGACGTCCATGTACTTCCACCTGTGGTTCGAGAAGGTGACGGGGTGTCTCGCGGGGTACGCGGTTGCGTGGCTTCTCCGGTAGGCGCTCGCGCGGGTGCGGCGGCGGGCGCCCGCAGACCCGCTCGCGTCGTGGCGCGGCAAAAGGAATAATCCAGCGCTCCATCCTCCTCATGCTGCAAGACGCTAGCGCGGCGGAGCCGGCGGCGGAGCCCGTGGTGATGGACCTCACGGAGCTCCCGGTGATCCGGCGGTCCCGCAAGAACTACCGCGCCATCTACGGCAACATCCTCACGCGCTTCACGGCGGCGATGGAGCAGAGCGAGCAGTTGTACCACCACGAGTTGCACACGCGGCGCCAGGTGGAGTTCCTCCAGAAGCGCAACCAGCGGCTCGTGGACTTGATCACGGCGGCGGAGCAGGCCCACGGCGTCGTGCCGAGCGCGGAGCTCACGCAGACGCAGCTCCACCACGCCGCGGCGCGCTTCCCGGCGTTGCGGCAGCACCTCAGCCCGATGCAGTCGCCGGTGTTGCCGCAGCTGCCCGAGTACGCCTTGTACGAGCTGGTGGGCGAGTTCCCGGCGGAGGAGCCGGCAGAGGCAAACCCCATGAGCACCTTGTTCTGGTTGAAGCGCGAAAAGCCGGACGTGTTTGCGCTGTTGAGCCTGGTGGGCGTGGGCAACAACCTGGGCGGGGTGAACGGCACCCAGGCGGGCGACAACAAGCGCAAGCGCGGCAAGAAGCGCGGCTTGGTGGTCTAGGCCGCAGCAACGAGCGTGGCCGGCGGTCGAGGGCCGCGGCAACAAGCCAAAATCAATACAATACGTACTAGCCCTTGGTGAGACGCACCACGAGGTCCGCGGCGTCCACCAGGTCGCCCGCCTTGACAAACACCTCGCTGACCACGCCGCTGGCAGGCGCGCTGATCACCATCTCCATCTTCATGGCGCTCAACACCGCCAACGGGTCGCCCTTTCTCACCTCCGTGTCGGGCTTGACGCGCACCTCCACCACCACGCCGCTCATGGGCGCGCCCACGTCGTTCGGGTTCGACAGGTCCGCCTTCGGGCGCGTGATGGTCTCGACCGCCGCGTTGCGGTCCTCCACCGTCACCTTGCGCATCTCGCCGTTCAACTCAAAGTACACCTCGCGCGTGCCTGTCTGCTTCAGCAACTCGCCCACCGCCTGGAGCTTGGCAATGAGCGTCTTGCCCTGCTCGATGTCCACGTGGATCTCCTCGTTGACCGGCGCCAGCTGGAGGAAGAACCGCGTCGGCACCACCAGGAGGTCGCCGTACTTGCTCTGCATCGTCTTGAACGCCTCGTACACCTTGGGGTACATGGTGTACAGCGCCACGTCCGTCTCGTCCACGTCGTCGTAGCGCAGCTCCAAGTCCTGGCGGATCGCCTCGAGGTCGAGCGGCTTGAGCGAGAGACCCGGGCGCGCCGTCAACTTCTGGCGCTTGCCCGCGAGCACGTTCGTGCGGAGCGGCTCCGGGAAGCCGCCGTACGGCGTGCCCATCAAGCCCTCGAAAAAGTCGAGCACCGAGTCCGGGAAGTCCAACTCGTTGGCAAGCCGCTTCACGTCCTCCGGCGTCAACTGGTTCGTCACCATGAACTGCGCCAAGTCGCCCACCACCTTCAGCGTCGGCGTCACCTTGACAATGTCGCCGAGCAACATGTTGGCCTGCTCGTACGTCTTCTTCGTCTCGAGCCACTGCGCGCCCAAGCCCTGCTGCTGCGCCTGGAAGAGGAGGTTCGTCAACTGCCCGCCCGGGATCTCGTGCTCGTACACCTCCGGGTCGGGGCCCTTGAGGTCTGCCTCGAAGCACAGGTAGAGGAGACGCATCTGCGCCCAGTAGTTGTCCACGTCGCGCACGTACGCCGAGTTCACGCCGGTCGCAACCTCGCCGTCGAGGGACGCGAGCACCGCGCTGATCGACGGCTGCGACGTCATCCCCAGCATCAGGTTCAGCGCCACGTCCACCACGTCCGCGCCCGCCCGCGCGCACGCCACCATCAGCGCCACGCCCGTGCCGGCGCTGTCGTGCGTGTGCACGTGGATCGGGAGCGACGGGTACTTGGCACGGATCGCCCCCACGAGCTTGGTCGCGGCCGGCGGCCGCAACGTGCCCGCCATGTCCTTGATGCCCAAGATGTGCGTGCCCATCAGCACGATCGCGTCCACCATGCTGAGGTAGTACTCCAAGTTGTACTTCTTGCCCGGCTGGAGCATGTCGCCCGAGTAGCAGACGGTCGCCTCAATGACACCGCCCGCCTTGCGCACGGCGTCCACGCCCACCTTCAACTGGTCCAAGTCGTTGAGCGCGTCAAACACGCGGAACACGTCCACGCCGTTCTCCTTCGCCTGGAGCACAAAGTGGTCGATCGCGTTGTCGGGCAACAGCGCGTACGCCACGCCGTTCGCACCGCGCAACAACATCAGGAACGGGATGTTGGGCACCGCCTTGCGGAGCTTGCGGAGGCGGTCCCACGGCAGCTCGTACAAGAAGCGCATCAGCACGTCGAACGTGGCACCGCCCCAGCACTCGAGCGCAAACGCGCCCGCGAGCGCGTGCGCCGTCGTCGGCGCGATCGCCACGAGGTCGTGCGTGCGCACGCGGGTCGCGAGCAACAGCTGGTGGGCGTCGCGCCACGTCGTGTCCATCACAAGACACCCGTCGAAGGCGCGCACCGCCTCGGCAAACTTGGCCGGGCCCTTCTCGAGGAGCACCTGGCGCCACCCGGCGGGCGGCGGGGCAGTGACGTCCACGACGCCGCCCTCGGCTGCGTGCAACAAGGGAATGGCGGCATCGGTCGCGAGCTTGGGCAAGCCGAGCTGGCCCATGATGGAGGAGCCGTTCACGGCCACGTCGCCGAGGTACGCAAGAAGCTTGGAGGCACGGTTCTGCAGCAGCACCATGTTGAACAAGCTCGGCGTGTCGTCGATGAACGTGGTCCAGTATGTGCCGTGGATGAACACCTCGTGCGTGAGCAACGCAAGGAGGAACGGGATGTTGGTCTTGACGCCGCGGATGCGGAACTCGACCAACGCACGCAACATCTTGCGGCGGGCAATCTCGTACGTCAGGCCGAGGCACAGGCACTTGACCAACATCAGGTCGTAGTGCGGCAGGATGACGCTGCCGGCAAACCCGTTGCCGCCGTCGAGCCGCACGCCGTTGCCGCCCGCCAGGCGGTACACCTCGATCTTGCCCGTGTCGGGCGCAAACTGGTTGGCGGGGTCCTCGGTGGTGATGCGGCACTGGATGGCGCAGCCGCGCGCGGTGATGCGGTCCTGCGTCAAGCCCAACTGGGCGAGCGTGGCGCCGGCCGCCACCTGGATCTGCGCCGCGACAATGTCAATGCCGGTGATCTCCTCCGTGATGGTGTGCTCCACCTGGATGCGCGGGTTGATCTCGATAAAGTAGTGGCGGTTCTCGCTGTCGACAAGGAACTCGGCCGTGCCGGCGTTCACGTAGTTGGCGGTCTTGGCCAAGCGCACCGCGTCGGCGAGAATGGCGTCGCGCGCGGCGAGCGGGAGCGTCTGCGCGGGCGCCACCTCCACCACCTTCTGGTGGCGGCGCTGCACGCTGCAGTCGCGCTCGTACAAGTGCACGACGTTGCCGTGCTGGTCCGCAAGCAACTGCACCTCGATGTGCTTGGGCTTGTGGAGGAAGCGCTCGATGAAGACGGTGCCGTTGCCGAACGCGGAGAGCGCCTCGCTCGTGGCACGCTCGAACAGCAGTTCCAAGTCCTCCTGCTTCCACACGACGCGCATGCCGCGGCCACCTCCGCCGAACGCGGCCTTGATGATGACCGGGAAGCCGTACTTTTCGACAAACTCCTTGGCCTCGTCGACGTGCTCAATGGGGCCGTCGGTGCCGGGCACGACGGGCACGTTGCACAGGATGGCCAACTCGCGCGCGCTCACCTTGTCGCCGACGGCGTCGATGACCAGCGCGGGGGGGCCGATCCAGGTGATGCCCGCGGCGGCCACCTTGCCGGCAAACTCCAGGTTCTCGCTCAAGAAGCCGTAGCCGGGGTGGATCATCAGGACGCCGTGCTGCTTGGCAATGGCAATGATCTCGTCGATCTGGAGGTAGGCCTGCACGGGGGAGTACTGGCCGATGCGCCCAATGGCGTACAGCTCGTCGGCCTTGAGGCGGTGCATCAGGAGACGGTCCTCGTGCGAGTAGATGGCGACCGTCTGCATCAGCAACTCGTGCGCGGTGCGGAAGATGCGGATGGGGATCTCGCCGCGGTTCGCCACGAGGAGCTTGTTCTGCGACGCCTCCATCACCAGCGAGTTGCGGCGCATCTCATTGATCGAGGTCATTGGGAAGAAGGGGGTGCAGGGAGGGGATGCGGATGCGGGAGCAAGATTGGCGCGGACGGATAGATAAGCACGGCGCCGGGGCGCAAGCGGGGACGGACGCTTTTATACACGCATGCGCCATGTGGAACGCCTGCACTGCCGGAGTCGAGTGTTCCGGCGGCGGTGACATGACAGGCGCGCCATGCGTGCGGCGGAGAGAGCCAATAAAACCCCGGCTCCGTGCGCACTAGCGCGGCGCGCCCAGCGCCGGCTGCAGCGCCGGGGGTTTGTCCGTGCTCCCGGTTAATGACTCACTGCCGGGGCGCGCCAGGAGGGGGGTGCTGCCGAAACTCCGAGGCCCGATCGATAAGCGCCGAGCTGCACATGCCATGAGGTCACCGGGCAGGTGCGAGCTGATTGGCGGATGTCCGCGCGATGTGTGGCGGATGAGCGGGGGGTTAGTGCGCACGGAGGCGCTGCTTGCGGAGGTGATTGGCGCGATTGGTGTGCCACAATACGCCCTGTAAAGCGTTGTCGGGGTCGGCGGCGGCCCCAGGGCTGCCAGGGCTGCCAGGGCCGCCGGCGCGACCGGACACCGTCGGCTCCGGGCGGGGCGGACCGCGGGCCGCGGCACACGGGCATGGCGCCGGGCGGACCGGAGACCGCAACACTGCTCGCGCGCTAGGCATCCATTCCTACCGTGGTATCTAGTACTGGTTGTCGAGGTTGGCGCCCGCGGTGTAGTTCACCAGCTGCCAGTCCCAGTAGAAGCTCAACTCCGTCGGCGCGTCGGACACCTTGCACTTCTCGCCGTAGCTCTGCCCCGCCAAGCGCTCCGCCACGAGCGCCTTCCAGTCCGCGTACGGGCACGAGAAGGACGGCCCCGAGGTGCAGTTGCCGAGCGGAATCACCGCGTCGTTCGAAATGTACCGCACGTACAAGTCGCCGCTGCACTCCAACAACTCCGTCACCAAGCGCGTGCCCTGCGGCGTCGTGTGCGCGTGCTGGTGCGGGTTCGGGAACGCCACGTGCTCCGGGTCGAGGTGCGTCGCCGGCGAGTAGAGCCCGAGCGCCGCCGTGATCAAGTCAATGTCCGTGTCGTGCGTGAACAGCACCGTGATGTTGGGCTGCGTCGCCAACGCCGGCGTCTCGAACAACTCCACCAGCGCGTTCAACAACACGCCGCCAATCGGCCACAGCATGTTGTGGCCCGGCCCGTGCGAGTAGAAGTTGGACAAGTCCTGCTCGTACTCGTACTTGACGTACTCCTCCGTCGTGAACAAGCTGCAGAACGGCAGCAGCCCTCTCACGTTCGTCTCGTACGCGCAAAAGTAGAACAACATGTCCACGTCGCTCTTGGTGAGGTTGAGCTTCGGGTTCTCCTCCGCAAGCCGCTCAATGATCTCCTTCTTGTACGCGGTCGAGTAGTTTGCCCACACGTCCTCGTAGAAGTCCTCGTCGTACGCGTCGCACCCGTTCCGCGGCGTCATCGAGTTGGCGCCCATCGTGCTGTTCTCCGAGAGGATCACCACGTCCGCCTGCTCCGCCGAGTACGAGCCGCCAAAGAAGCCCTTCGTCCAGTACGTCGACGTCTCCCACACGCGGTTCAGGTCCGACGTGAACACCGGGAGCACCTCCGACGTGTTGAGAAGATGCCCGTACTTCTCCCGGAACAGCAACCCGTTGCGGAACCCCGTGAGGATCCCGTAGAACGGGCCGTCGCTGTTCAACGGCGTCGTCTCCCGCCCGTACTGCGTCTTGTCCGTCGCAAAGTACTTGTACTCGTTGATGAATGCCAACGGGCCCGCCGCCTCGCCGGCCGTCGCGTTCACAATCTTCTCGAGCGTCTTCTCCATCGTCTTGCCGGACCCCGTCGTCGGGTACCGCTCGCCGTGCCGCAGGATCATCTGCACCTTGCGCACCACGCACTGGTCGGGCACCTCCGGCGAGATGCCGTACCCAGGGTGCTGCGTGTACGGCGCCATCCCCGCAAGATACTGGATGTAGTTGAACTGCTCCTGCGCCGCCTGCTGCGGGAGCGCCACGTCCTGGAAGATGTTGCCGGCGGCAAGGTACAAGCCCAGCGCGAGGTAGTTGCCGATCGCGACCATTGCTGTGGAGAGAGGAGTGGTGGCGGGAGCTGCTCGCGGGAGCAGTGCAATTTATACCCGGGACTGGCGCATGACCCCGCGGGCAGATCGCGCGGTGTCGGCCGCGCGCCGTTGGCACTGCCGAGGCCGTGCAGCCGCGCACGCCTCCGATTCGCCCGCGCGCACCACGTGTGGTTGCAATGCGGCCCCTCGGGTGCACAACAAAGCCCGGTTCCTCGGTAGCCACACGGAAGCCGCACACGCCATGCGCACGTGGGCCCGACAAGCCAATCGGCCCCCCCAGTGCTTGTTTTGAGGCCCAACGGGTGCCGCCAAGCCCGCTCGGCATGCGAACGCCGCCACCGGCGGGCCCGGCCCGCGCTAATTGGCCCCACCGGGCGCCGCCAACGGCGCGGGCCCGCCGCCCGCACACCCGCCGCCCCAATCAGGCATGTCCCGATTTGCACATCCCTACACCATCCGCTTTCTTCATGCTGCGGGCACAGCACCCGATCGTGTTTGTGGGGAACGTGCCGTTTGACTGGGACGAGGCGGTGCTCGGGCTGGTGGTGTGCGGGTCGGGCCCGGTGGTGAGCGTGCGTGTGCCGGAGGAGCGGCCGGGCAAGAACAAGGGCTACCTGTTTGTGGAGTATGCGCTGCCCGCGGACGCCGAGCGCGCCGTGGACTTGTTGGGGCGCATCCACATCGAGGGACGGCGCCCGTTGCGGGTGGATCTCTCGAAGGAGATGCTGCGCAACAGCAGCGTCAGCCGCGTGCCGTTGCCCTTGACACACCAGTACTTGCCGCCGAACGTCGAGTTGCCGCCCGAGATGCGCTCGGCCGGCGGCCCGCCCGGGGGTCCCTACGGGGGCCCGCCTGGAGGCCCGTCCGGGGGCCCGCCTGGCGATCCGCGCGGCGGCCCGCGGGGCGGTCCTCGCGGCCAGCGCTCCGGCCGCGACCCGCCGGCCGCGAGTGGCCCGCCGCTCCTTCCGCCGCACCTCATGTCGGCCGCCTCCACGCTTGCGCTGCTCGACCTCCTGCAGATGGACAATTCGGACCTGGCGTCGGCCAACCTCGCGGCAATCCCCCCGGCGCAGCTCATCCAGATCATTGCGCAGCTCAAGACGCTTCTCAGCGGGCCGAACAGCGCTCTGGCGTCGCAGATCTTTGCGGCGTACCCCGCGTTTGCCACGACGGCCGCGCAGGCGTTGCTCGCCATGGGCTTGATCGACTTGGAGATTGTGCAGGAGGCGGCGCAGACAGCGAACCCGGTGGTGGGCGTGCAGCCGCCGGCGTCCGCGGAGCCGGCGCCAGCCAAGTGGGCACACCTCCCGGGCTACGTGGTGACCAAGCTCCGGGCGCTCGACCCGGTGCAGGCGGACCTCGTGGCGCAGGTGTTGAGCTTCACGCCGGCCGAGATTGCCGGCATGGACAGCGAGAAAAAGACCATGGTGGAGGCGTTGCGGGCGCAGTACTTCTAGCCGCGTAGCCGCGTAGCCACGACACAGCACACACGCACGCCTCTGGCGGGGCGGCGGACGCGTGCCTGCAATCGCCGCGCTATCCCCGACACAGGCACAGACGCGCCTGGATCAACCACGCATCGCGTTTTCGATCGGCGTCATCACTTTTTATGTCGTCGTTTGAGCGCTCGCAACGGTCGCGGCGCCGGGCGGTGGCGGGTGCCGGGGTGACATTGGCGGTGGTTCTCGTGGTGTGGCTTCTCCGGGGCGTGTACGGCTGGCTCACGACACCTCTGTACTACACGAACGAGGAGATCAACACGATTTTCCAGGGCAAGTCGCGCGACTACGTGGTGTCGAAGCAGCCGGTGATCGAGGCCGAGCTCCAGCGGCCGTTCTTCTCCGTCACGAGCCCACAGACGAACCGGTGGCAGATGGACGGGATGGTGGTGGTGAACGACCGCGAGTACGTGCGCTTGACGTCGGACCGGCCGAACCAGAACCTGCGCTTGTTCACCAAGAACGCGATCCGGCACCGGCTGTTCGAGCTCGAGGTGGAGTTCCACGTGCACGGACACGCGGACAACGGGCTCATGGGCGACGGGCTTGCGTTGTGGCTCACCGATCGGCCGCTCGACGAGGGCCCGGTGTTTGGCGCCGCCAACTACTTTACCGGATTGGGCATTTTCTTGGACACGTACCGCAACGGCAAGCTGGGCCACTTCCCGCAGGCGCAGGCGATGGTGGGCGACGGCCGCACGTTCTACGACAAGGACACGGACGGCTCGGCCACGGCCATGGCGACGTGCATTGCGCGCGGCATCTACAACACGTACACGAAGCGCTCCAAGATGCGCATGGTGGTGCTCAAGGACGGGTACGTGAGCGTGGACTTTGACGCGCGCGGCGAGGGCGAGTGGAAGAACTGCTTCACGCTCCTGGACGTCAAGTTGCCGGACACGCCGTACCTCGGCTTGAGCGCCGCGACGGGGGGGCTTCTGCACGCGGTGGACATTCTCGGCGTGCACATGTACTCGTTGGAGGACGGGCTGGGGGCGGAGATCGAGAGCTTGGCGCAGCTCCCGTACCTCACGGGACTGGCGGCGGGCGGACGCGTGGGCGAGGGGGCGGCGGTCAAGAGCAGCGCGCCGGTGCGGCAGCGGGGCGGGCGGAACCGCGTGTGGCCCAAGAAGCCGGTGTCGACGCCGCGCAAGTCGGTGCAGCGGATTGCCGCGAGCGAGAAGCGGCTCCGCGAGCAGATGGAGCAGCGGCAGCGCGAGCAGTGGGCGGAGCGGCGGGCGCGCGGTCACCTTGGCTTCTTTGGCCGGCTCTGGTGGTGCATTGTCAAGCTCGTGCAGGCGCTCGTGTTCGGCGTGGTTGTGTACGCGGTGTTTTTCTTCTACCGGGTGTGGTTCCGCCGGCGGAAGGTGCGCATGAGCCGGGGGTTGTTGGGGTAGTGCCGGAGCAGCACCAGGGGGTGGGTAGCGCCAGGGGCACGGGCAGCGCCGGCGGCTGCGGGAGCGCCGCGGCCACGGCGCCGCGCGCCCGCACACTAAAAAAGGTCGTGCGCCGGGAAAGCACGGTTCCGGGCTGAGCCGTTCACCCCACTTTCTCATGTCGCGGCCTAGTTCACCGTCGCCTGCGGCGCAGTCGTCCGGGGCCCTGGCGCCCACGACTCCGAGCGTGCAGGTGGATTTGCTGGGGTTGACGCTCCGCGACGACGCGCTGCTGCCGGGCGGCGAGCGCGACAACCACCACCGGCGGCTTATCGCCCCTGAGCCGCAGCGGCTGCTGTCGCACCACTCGTTCCGCGACTTGTTGTTCAGCCGGCGGCGCAACGGGCTGTCGACGTCGCTTGCGCTGCTGAACGGGAGCACCGAGACCGGGTCGTCCAAGGCCACGTCCAAGAAGAACCACCCGCACCTCCACCGCGGGTTGCGCCTCAAGCGCATCTTCAACCGCATGCACCGCACGCCGCCGTCGCTGCGGGCGCCGCTGCCGGCGCCGGGCACGCACCACGAGCACAAGTTTCTCATGGGCGGGCAGCACTCGCAGGGCAAGCAGCACCACCTGGTGTTGTACGACAAGTACGGCGCGGTGCAGGGACAGCTTCTCGGGACGGGGGCGGGCGGGAGCGTGACGCTTCTCGAGAACCACACGACGCACACGGTGTACGCAGTGAAGCAGTTCAAGACGCGCACGACGACGGAGCTGATGGAGCTGTACACAGCCAAGTTCAAGACCGAGTTCCAGTTGCTGCAGCGGGTGCTGAACCACCAGAACGTGGTGCAGACGTACGACTTTTTGGAGGACCTGAAGCCGGTGGACAACGGGGTGCACGGCCACGCGCTGCTCGTGTTCTCGAGCCTGTTCTACCTCGTGATGGAGTACTGCCCGTACGACTTTTTCAACATTGTCATGAGCGGGTTGTTGCTGGAGGAGGAGGTGAGCTGCTACTTCCGGCAGATTGTGAACGGTGTGGCGTACATGCACTCGCAGGGCGTGGCGCACCGGGACCTCAAGTTGGACAACTGCGTGGTGGACGCGAACGGCGTGTTGAAGTTGGTGGACTTTGGCAGCGCCGTGAGCTTCTTGGAGCGGGACACGGGGCGCGAGGTGGCGGCGCTGGGGGTGGTGGGCTCGGACCCGTACCTTGCGCCGGAGGTGTTGGGCGCGGAGGGGCTGCACCAGTTCCCGGAGTACAGCGCGCCGTTGGTGGACGTGTGGCTGGTGGGGATCATCTACTGCTGCATGGTGTTGCGGCGGTTCCCGTGGCGCTTGCCGCGGGAGTCGGACCCGTCGTACCGCTCGTACGTGACGGTGGACGAGGCGGAGGAGTGCAAGCCGGAGCTGGATGCCAAGACGGAGCTGGATGCCAAGACGGAGCTGACGGGCAAGACGGAGCTGACGGGCAAGACGGGACTGGGGCTGAGCGCGGAGCTGACGCCGCCGCCGGCGACGCCGGTGACGCCGGGCGCGGAGCTGCAGGGGAAGGAGGCGCGGCCCAAGACGGGCCCCATGCGGCTTCTCACGCTTCTCCCGACGGCGTCGTGGGGGATGATCCGGCTGATGCTCGAGCCGGATCCGGGGCAGCGGCTCACGCTGCAGGGGATGGCGAGCCACCCGTTTGTGGAGCTGCTCGAGTACTGCCACTACGCGCTGGTGACGGGCCACGACAAGACGATGGCGGGTCCGATCACGCACAAGCACCACTTGGTGACGGCGGAGCAGTTCGACAAGATCCAGGAGGAGAAGAAGAAGCGGGCGGCGAAGCGCAAGTGATATTGTATAGGACAAGCCATGACTAGAGACCTGGAGGCGGACTCGGTGCGGGGAGGCGAGGCGGCGCGGGGCGCCCGGAGACGGGCGGAGGCACCCGGAGGCACCAGAGGCACGTGGAGGCGCGCCCAACAAAGACGGCGGCCGCACGTGCGCGGAGTTAGAGGGAGAGCGCGGGGCATTGCGGGGAGCGGAGCATGTGGGGTGCATGATCACATGCGCAGGCGCGCGGCATAAAAGGGCTGCGGTGCGCACACGGCCGGCACCCCCCGAACCATGACCCTTGCGCACCCCGACTTTCCCTCCTCGTCCGTGTTTGACGATATCGCGGCCGGCCTTGCGGCGGACCCGGCAGAGGCCAAGAAGGTGATCGGCAAGGCGAAGGCGGTGTTTGTGTTCACGCTCGCGAACAAGGACGGCAAGAAGGAGCTGTGGGTGTTGGACCTCAAGAACACGGGCGAGGTGAGCAAGATCGCGGCGGGCGATGCGGCGTTCAAGTCGGCCGACATTGTGATCAACGTGCTGGACGTGAACTTCAAGAAGTTGGCGACGGGCAAGGCGAACGCGCAGAAGTTGTTCATGTCCGGCAAGCTCAAGGTGAAGGGCAACGTCATGAAGGCCACCGTGTTGGAGGACGTGCTCAAGGCCAAGCCCAAGTTGTAGCCGAATCCACACTCGTTCCCGCCGCCGCGCCCGCCGTGGCGCCGTCGCCGCCGGAGCGTGGCGTCACGTTGCGTCACGTGGCGTCACGTGGCCGCACTTAACGGGGGTCGGCTCGGGTTCTTTGTCCTTTTCCGAACTCCGCTCCGGCACGCAGCGGCCGGCACGCACTAGCGCATCTTACTCCCGTAAAATCCACGGCCGCTAAGGAGACGCTCCGTTTGCCCAGCTCTCCCGCCCCGCGCCCATGTCCTCTTCCTTGTACCAGCTCCTCGGGGTACCGCCGACGGCGAGTGAGGCCGAGATCAAGCGCGCGTACCGCATCTGCGCGCTCCGCTACCACCCCGACAAGAACAAGGAGACCGGCGCCAGCGACATCTTCAAGCAGCTCAACCAGGCGTACGAGGTGTTGCTGGACCCGCGCCTCCGCCACGTGTACGACACGCAGGGTGAGGCCGGCTTGGTGGCGGCAACCAAGGGATGCACGATGGCGCGTGCCGGGGCGTTTTTGAGCCAGTTGTTTGGCGACCTCCGCTTCCCGCGCTGCCCCAGCGAGCCCGTCGCCGCCTCCCCGCCAGAAAAGGTCCGCGGCAAGGACATCACTCACAAACTCAAGCTCCTGCTTGCGGAGCTCTACACCGGCAAGGAGGCCAAGGTCGAAATCAACCGCAACGTCATCTGCGCCACCTGCAGCGGCAGTGGCGGCCGGGACCCGCACTTTCTGCCGGTGTGCATCACCTGCGGCGGCCACGGCCGCATCACGTTTGACCACAGCACCGGCAACCTGTTCCACACCGTCAAGCAGATCTGCCACCTGTGCCTGGGGTCCGGGGTGTGCATCCCCGCCGACCTCCGCTGCTACGTGTGCAAGGGCGCGCGCGTGGTGCTGCAGCGCGACTTTGTGCTCGTGAACGTGCTGCCCGGGATGCGGCTGGGGGACAAGATCGTGCTCCCGGGCATGAGCGACCAGCACCCGGACCTCGAGCCCGGCAGCTTGGTGGTGGACATCGAGGAGCAGTTCCACCCGCGCTTCAAGCGGATCCGCGACGACCTCTTCACCATGGTCGAGGTCGACCTCGGCACCGCCTTGTGCGGCGGCGTTGTGTCCGTGCCCTCGCTCACCGGTCTGCCCATGTGCTTGGCGGTGCTGCAGGGCGAGCAGATCACGCCCGGCGTGGTCAAGATGCTCCCGGGCCACGGCATGCCCACGCCGTCGGGTCTTGGGCGCGACCCGCGTCTTCCCATCGAGGTGGTGGATGCGGGCCACCTTGTGCCCCCGACGGGCTACGGCCGGCTCGTGATCCGGTTCGGCGTGCGGTTCCCGGACCCCGCCAGCCTCCTGCAGGAGCACTACGACGCGTTGCGCCGCGTTCTCCCGGCGCCGCCCAGCGCGGCGGGCCCGGTGGACCCGTCGCTCCGCCTCCTCAGCATGCCCGACGACGCGCTACAGCAGCTCCGGGCAAAGCGGCGGCACGCCGAGCTGGCACCGCCCGCCGAGCCGCGCCACGACCCCTGCCAGGGGTGCGCCCAGCAGTGAGCGCCGTGCAAGCATCTCCCCCGGGCAGATGCGCCCCCAGCGGATGCGCCCCCAGCGCTGTATCCGGCTGCCGCGGCCGCCCGGCCCCGGCACGCCGTCCCGACCGCTCTATTGTAATGTCCCCATATGGTAGCCCCAGTCTCCTGCCGGTTTCGGCAGTCCCGAGATAGGCAATGCATCACGTGTAGTATCCGGCATCGATGCTTCTCGAAGATCCCGCTTACTCATCCAGCGCGGGCACGTCAGCACACCCGCCGAGCGGTCAGGAGCGCGCAGCCGACACATGTCTTTCTCCCCGTGGCTTCCGTTCTTGCGGGTGCTGGGCGAGGCGCCCAAGCACGCGAGTCTGAGTGTGATCGACCACTTGGTGGCGCAGGACCCGACGCTGCTCCCGGCAGACCAGCGGCAGTGTCCCATCTGCTACGACCCGTACACGGCGCGGGCGGCGGTCAATCCGCTCACGCTCGAGCCGGAGAGCGTGCGGTTCGAGCACCCGGTGGAGCAGTTCCTTGTGGGCGACCCTGACGTGTGCTTTCCGGTGTCGCCGTCGGGGCAGCTGTTCTCGCTCTACTCCAAGCCGGGGCGGCGCGCGGAGGGCGGCGCGTCGACCGAGACGCACGACTGCGTCCGGATGCCCGGGTGCAGCCATCTTTTCGGGCGCTCGTGCCTCGTGGAGTGGCTACAGACCAGCGTGACGTGTCCGCTCTGCCGCAAGGAGGTGGAGTCGAGCCACCGCGGCCTGGAGAGCTACAGCACCGCCACGATGATGGCCAACTGTGCGGGGCCGCAGCAGTGGGCGCTGGACCCGGACGTGGTGTTCCCCACCGGCGCGCAGGCGTACCGCGACGTGGCGGTGTTCATCACGCGCGGGCCGGAGCCGGAGCGGAGCACGACGCCGGAGCGGCGCGGCGGTGCGTTCCGCGGGTCCCGCCAGACGCAGGGCTTCCACCCGTACCGCTAGCCGCAGCACCGCCCACCGCCGCGGCCGCAGCACCGCCCGCCGGCGCGGCCGCAGCACCGCCCACGAGTAATGAACAGCCACGAGCACCCCGCCGCGTAACCACCAGCACGCGCACGGCCGCGCAGCCAATCGCACGCTCGGGACGGAGCAACGGACCGGAACGACGCGCAGCGCGTCACGTGGCGGGTCGTGCCGCGACCGCCGCGCGACAATCCCGATACAGCAGGGCTGGCTGGGGACCAGGGCAACGAGGCGTCGCGGAGGTGCGTTCGCGGAGTCGTTGCCAAGGGGGCCGGCTCCCGGCGCCACAAGCGGACAGCGGCGCCCGATCCGGCAGCCCTGCGGTCCCCGGCGTCCGCCCGCTGTAGCCGGCGGTGTGTGTGGCGTAGTATCTGTGCATGCATGTCTGTTTCCCAGCTGCTGCAGGTGTGAGTGGTTAAACCCGGAGGAAAAGTTCCGGCCGGCCGTGGGCACGGGGCCGCGCGCCGGCCCCGTCGCGCTGGACAGGCGCGGCGCCCCCGCCCGCGGCGCACACGTAGACCGTGCCGCGGCTCTCCCGCCGCCGCGCTCTCCCGCAGGACCCGTTCGTCTCGCCCCCTGTCTCCATGCACCCATTCCTGGCATCCCGTTTGGGCCACGCCTGCGCCTGGCAAACGTACATAAGCGCCGAGGCACCCAACACCCGCCCCTTCTTCTCCGTGCCTGTGCCCACCCCCCCGGGCCCCCCTCCTTCGCCATGCCGTCCCACAACCAGACCCTCTCCATCTCCCTGCTCGCGCTGCTCCAGGAGCCCGTCACGCCGCCGCACCTCGGCTCCTCCTGGGGCTCCAAGGACTTGGACCCGCCCTCGTTCAGCACCCAGATCGGCACCGGCTACTCCCACAACCGCACCGGTCTGACGGGGTTGATGCTCCTGGGCGCCCTGCTCTCCGGCGGCCCCCTCCCCGGCGGGCAGCTTGCTGCGGGGGCGCTTCCGGGCAGCCAGCTCCCCTTGGACAGTCTGTTCATGATCGGCACGCCCCCGATGCAGTCCCCCCAGAAACACCCCGCCCGCAGCATGGCGCACATCCAGCCGTTTGTGCCGGCGAGCCTCGCGCCGGGAGGTGCCGCGGGGCACGTCTCGGGCGTTGCCGCGGGCCTTGCGCCCGGGCTTGCGTCTGGGCTCGCACCCGGGCTCGCGCCTGGGCTTGCGCCCGGGCTCGCGCCCAGTCTCGCGCCCGCGCCCCGCAAGTACGACAAGGAGCTGATCACGCGGCTCAACTCGCTCCCGCCGGAGGCGTGGCGCACGGACATTCTTACGCTCGCGCGCGACCAGTACGGCTGCCGGTTTCTCCAGCGCAAGATCGACGAGCTGCCGGCCGCGAACTTTGACACGGTGTTCCAGCAAGTGCACCCGCACGTGTTCGAGCTCATTGTGGACCCGTTCGGCAACTACCTCGTGCAGAAGCTCGTGGCGTACTGCGACGCGGCCAAGCTCAACCTCCTCGTGGAGAACCTCGCGGCGTCGCTGTACCAGATCCTGGTGAACCAGCACGGCACGCGCGCGCTCCAGAAGATCATCGACCACATCAACTCGGAGTACCAGACGGCGTTGATCGTGAACGGCCTCAGCGGGTACGTGATCGACCTCATCAAGGACCTCAACGGCAACCACGTGATCCAGAAGTGCCTCAACAAGTTCTCGACGCGGGACTGCCAGTTCATCTACGAGCAGATTGCGCGCAACATCGTGACGGTGTCGACGCACAAGCACGGGTGCTGCGTGCTCCAGAAGTGCCTCAACCACATCGACAACAACCCGCAGCTACAGCTCCTTGCGCAGCCGATCGTGGCGCACGCGGAGACGCTCATCAAGGACCAGTACGGCAACTACGTGATCCAGTACCTCATGCTGCTCAACCGCTTCCCGGTGTTGGTGCTGGTGTACATGCAGATTGCCGCGCGGTTGCCGCTGCTCTGCACCCAAAAGTTCCTGCTGAACGTGGTGGAGAAGATGCTCAAGATCTGCCGCGACCACGAGGCCGGGGGCGTGTTCCCCACGGACGACTTGGGCCTCTGGTTGGCGCAGCTGCCGGAGGCGGCGCTTGCGATGCCGATCGAGCTGTTTGCCCTGTTGCGCAACCACATCACGACGCGGCTTCTCCTGGACGCGGCGTTGAACACGTTGGTGAACGACCCGTTCGGCAACTACGTGGTGCAGACGTTGATCGACCTGGTGCCGGCCATGTACCAGCCGGTGGTGTTGCAGCGCTTTTTTGCCAACTGCAAGATCGCCACGCCGTACGGCAAGCGCATCCAGAGCAAGATCAACGTCATCTTGAGCGGCGTCAGCGTCAACATGAACCCCATGGGCGAGTTCCAGCAGCGCCAGTACGGCGCCGTGCCGGCGGTGCACGGCGCGCCGCCGCCGGGCGCGTTCTCCGGCTACAGCCTCCAGCCGTCCGCGACGCAGCCGTACGGCCACCTGGCCCCGCGCCAGTTCTACTAGCCGCCCGCCTTTTTGCATTTTATCGACGTAGCGTCCGGACCGCCGTCCAGACCTCCTTTCCCATGTACATGTGACCTTTCATCCCTTCCCGAAACACCGCCGCTGCAGATTGCTGCAGATCCTGCACGCGACCCCGCACACGTGAAAGGCAGCGCGCCACGCACTTTTTTTTCGTGAAACGTCAACACCGCTGCGGCCGGATTGCGCGGGTGCCCGCGATGAGCAGTCCCGATACGGATTGCACGGGTGCCCGCGCTACCGGGAAACGTGCCGCATCCGGCAGGTGCCGGCCCCTGCCGCATCCGGCCGTGTGCGTGTTGCCCGCGCCGTCTACCCGCGCCGCTTCGCGCGGTCCCACGCGCTCCCGCTCTTGCGCTTGCGCAGCGTCCCCTCCGCCACGCTCCGGTTGTTGTTGAACATGCTCCAGTCCTCCCCGGCAAACGTGTTCCGCGCCTCCTTCCGCTTCTGCTGCGCCAGCTTCTTCGTCATTGTCGTCGGCAACCGCGTGAAGTTGTCCTCCTCGTACCGCTGGATCTCCGCCTCCCGCTGCTTGTCGCGCGCCGTCTTCACGCCCCCGCGCCCGTGGCCCACAATCGTCGACCCGATCGACGACTCCGCGAGCGGCGCGTCCCCGCTCTCCGCAAGGTACTCCTCCATCAGCTGGAGCTGCCGCCGCGGCTTCTCCGCCTTTCCCGCGTCCGGCGCTGCCGCCGCCGCAATCCGCGGCGGTCTGTACACGTCCAGCGCCTCCTGCGCGCCCGCCTTCATCGTGCTCGCGAGCGCCTGCGCGTCCGGCTTGAACGCGAGCGCCTCCTCGTCGCTGTCGCTGTCGCTCTCCTCCGCCCCCTCCGCCGCCTTCTCCGCCGCCTTCTCCGCTGCCTTCTGCACCTCCTCCTCCGCGCGCGCGTACGCCCGCGTCATCTTGTCCAACTGGTACGCCAACCGCTTCTCCAAGCCCTTGACGCCCCGCTCGAGCGCCACGCGCTGCACCACCGACGCCTCCACCGCCTGGTCCCACTCCGCCTGCGTCTCTCCGTTCGTGCTCGCGCGCTCCAACTGCACGCCCACCACGCGCGCCAAGGCGTCCAAGTAGCCCAACATCGCGCCGTTCTTCAACAGCAACAACGACACGCCCTCCAACTCGCCGGCCATGCCCGCCTTGTCCATGAGCTGTGCCACCAACGCCGGCGGCGTCCGTGCCACGTCGATCGCGTCAACCGCCTTGGTGGTCGCCTCCAACGACGCCACCACCTCTCGCAACGCCGTGTCCATGCTGCGATGAGATGCGAGCAAAAAAAAAATTCTGCGCTCCTTCAGCTTCACAGCCCGTCATGCCGCAGAACGAGTACATTGAGCAGCACATCAAGCAGCACGGTCGGCGGTTGGACCACGAGGAGCGGAAGCGGAAGCGCGAGGCGCGCGAGGGCCACCGCGTCTCGAAGGACGCGCAGCGCCTCACCGGCTGGCGCGGCAAGCAGTTCGCCAAGAAGCGGTACGCGGAGAAGGTGGCGATGAAGAAGAAGATCAAGGCGCACGAGGAGCTGAAGGTGAAGGGCCCCGGCGGACCGAAGGAGGAGGACGGCGAGGCGCTCCCGGCGTACCTTCTCGACCGTAAGGAGACCAACAGCGCGAAGGCCATCTCGTCGCTGATCAAGCAGAAGCGGATGGAGAAGGCGGACAAGTTTGCGGTGCCGCTCCCGAAGGTGCGGGGCATCAGCGAGGAGGAGATGTTCAAGGTGGTCAAGACGGGCAAGCTGAAGCTGAAGAGCTGGAAGCGGATGATCACCAAGCACACGTTTGTGGGCGAGGGCTTCACGCGCCGCCCGGTCAAGATGGAGCGCATCATCCGGCCGCAGGCGTTGAGACAGAAGAAGGCGAACGTGACGCACCCGGAGTTGGGCGTGACGGTCTTCTTGCCGATTCTCGGGGTGAAGAAGAACCCGCAGAGCCCGATGTACACGCAGTTGGGTGTCTTGACCAAGGGCACCATCATCGAGGTGAACGTGCTGGAGTTGGGCATGGTGACGGCCGGCGGCAAGGTGGTGTGGGGCAAGTACGCCCAGATCACGAACGAGCCCGACAGAGACGGGTGCGTCAACGCCGTCTTGCTCGTGTAGGCGGCGGCGCGGCAACGACGAGCTACTGGATGTACATTTTGATCTTGCACAGCACGCTTACAACGACAACACCTTTCTGCACGCACGCACCACCGTGTCGTTGTCGGGGAAGGCAAAGTCCTCCAACTCCTTGGCGTACGGCGTCGGCACCTCACAGCCCGTCACTCTCTCCACCGGCGCGTCAAGGTAGTCGAACGCGTCCAGCTCCATCACCTGCGCCACGATCTCGCTGCCGACGCCAAAGGCCGGGAAGCCCGCCTCCACCGTCACGAGGTGGCCCGTCTTCTTCACCGACGCCACGATCGACGGCACGTCGAGCGGCTTGATCGAGCGGAGGTTGATCACCTCCGCGTTCACGCCGTACTGCTCCTTCAACAACTCGGCCGCGCCAAGGCAGAACTGCACGTTGCGCGAGTGGCCCACAATGGTAATGTCCGAGCCCTCGCGCTCGATCTTGGCCTGCCCGAACGGGATCACGTAGTCCGTCAGGAGCGCCTCCTCGCTCACCTCGAACGACTCGCCGTACGCAATCTCGTTCTCGAGGAACACCACCGGGTTCGGGTCGCGCACCGCCGCCTTGAACAAGCCGCGGTAGTCCTCCGCCGAGTACGGCAGCACCACCTTCAACCCGGGAATCAGGCCGTACCACGCCGCGTAGCACTGCGAGTGCTGCGCCGCCACGCCCGCCGCCGCGCCGTTGGGCCCGCGGAACGTGATGTTGCACGGCTGCGTGCCGCCCGACATGTAGTACGTCTTGGCGGCCGAGTTGATGATGTGGTCAATCAGCTGCATGGCAAAGTTGAAGGTCATGAACTCGCAGATCGGCTTGAGGCCTGCGAGCGCCGCGCCCACCGTGAGACCCGTGAAGCCCATCTCCGTGATCGGCGTGTCAATCACCCGGCGGTCGCCGAACCGGTCAAGCAACCCGCGCAGCACCTTGTACGCACCGTTGTACTGCGCCACCTCCTCGCCCATGAGGAACACCAGGTCGTCGCGGTCCAACTCCTCCGCAATCGCCAGGTTGAGTGCATCGCGCACCGTCATCGTCGTCGTCGGCGCCAGCGACGCCGCACGGGCGCCATCCACCATCCGGAGCGCCTGGTACTGCGCCGCGGCCGGGATTGAGCGCGAAAGCGTCTGCGCAAGGCGCGCCGTCTTGGTGATCGAGTTGGGAGCCATGAGAAAGATGGATGTGCGTGGAGGCGGATGAGAATGGGCCGAAGCGCGAAACGGGAAGTCGTGCCCGGAAGCGGGTGCTTGCGTGCTTTTTCTACTTTGGGAACACCGCTATAAATACGCCGCCGGCGCCGCCACCGCCTCCGCTCGCGGCACCGGGGCACCGCCGCCGCCCTACGCCTCGTTCATGCTCTCGCTCACGTACATCCTCGAGCACTTCACTTTCGTCACCCCGAGACTCCGCCGCCCGCAGTGCCGGATCAACCGCGCGTGCTCCTGCAACAACTGCCACCGCGCCCCCTGCAACGAGTCCAGCACCAACTGGCACAACCCCGCAATGTGGTGCTTGTCCGGAATAAGCAACATCAGCAGCGCCGCGTTCTGCACCGCCATGTAGAACCGGTGTCCCGTGAGCGGCACCGGCTGCCCGTCCTCCCCCGGCGGGAGCGCGTTGTGCGGGTTCTGGTAGTGCAACACCGTGCCCGTCCGCTCCACCAACTCCCGCCGCACCCGCTCCAAGTACGCATATCCGTCCTCCGCCGCCCCCACCACCCCCGGCTCCTTCGAGTGCCGCATCACCGTGCTCTCCGGCCCGCTCAACGCGTAGTTGTAGTTCCACACCACGAGCATCGACGTCGCCACCGCATACCCGCCCATGAACGGGTCGAGGTCCGGGTGGTAGGCAATCCGCGCGTCCTGCGCCCCCATGTCCATCGGCTTCAAAAAGTGCTCCCACAACACCATGTAGCAGTGCACCACCGCGATCCGCAGCTCCGCCAGCGCCGCCCAGTCCTTCACCCGCCGCTCGATCGCCCGGTACTGCAGCAGCTCCCCGTCCCGCTCCATCTCAATCAGCATCCGCCACGGCGCCCCCGCGTACATGTTGTACGCGTACTGGTCCGTGCGGATGAAGCTGTGCAGCATGTGGTAGTACGCGCACTTGCACAGCGGGTACGTCAGGCTGTAGAACGGCACCACCGGGTCCTCCGCAATGATCAGCAGAAGCACCAGCGTGCAGCACGCGCCCCCGCACATGTCCGTGCGCCACACGTCGAACGCAAGCGTGAGCGTGTCCTTCCACGTGTCCTTGAGCAGGTCCCACCCAAAGAACAGCACCTGGAGGTCGCGCTGGAGAAGCTGGTACGCCACCAGCTGGAGCCCTGCTAGGAGGATGCGCTTCCCGAACCCCGTCGTCGCCACGCACCGCTTGTTGAGGAGAAGCCGGAGCGCCGCGAGAAAGAGCGGCGTCGGCTGCTTCGCGTCCCGGTCCACCAGCTGGAGGTCCAGCAGCTCCCACACCGCCTCGTCGCACGGGAGCGTGAGGTGCATCTGGTGCGCAAAGAGCGTGAGCTGGTGCTCGAACTCCACCGCGTGCGTGTTGTCGATGCAGAACGCGAGGAACGCGCACCGCTTCATCGACTCGGCCTCGATCCACCGCTTCCACACCGCCACCGGGTCGTGGCCACCGTCCACCTGTGGCAGCACCGTCGCCCGCGGCTCTGCCCCCTCCGGCGACCCCTCCGGCGTCCGGTACACCATCGGCGATATCGCGTTGTACAGCATCGGCTTGAGCACGTCCGTGTCGCTGCCGGGCTCGCGGTACACCACCAGGCTGATGGTGTTGTCCAGAAGAAGCGGGAAGTCGGACTGGGCTGCCTCTGCCGGGTCCATCATCGGCTTGCTGCCGCCCACCAGCGCCCGCAAGCGCTTGGCCTGGTTCTTGCGGGCCTTGCGCGCCTCGTAGCCCTGCAGCACCGGCAGCCGCTTGAGCAACTGGATCGTCGTGCCGTGGTGCAAGTGGCCGCGCTCGTGGAGCCGCCGCGTGCCGCACAGCTTCTCGAACAACTCGAGCACGAGCAAGCTCTGGATGATCCACGGCAGCGCCGGCGGGTGGAACGCCTCGCTCAGAAACAACATCCACCGCAACGGCTCCGCGATGGCCAACGCCACCTCGTGCGCCGCCTCCATCGAGATGTTCTGCGGGTTGTGGCTCGTGCACTGCACCCACGTCGCGCCCGTCATGATCAACGCAAGCACCAACGGCTTGGGCGCCTCCGCAGCGTCAAACGACGGCCGGTGCACGATCGGGTACTGCTGGTGGAACACCGTCCAGTACGCATCGAGAAACACATCCACCGACTCGGGGGTAAACACCGGAAGCGCGCCGAGCAGCGGCACGAGCGCCACCAACTCTGCCACAAGCTCGGGCAGCACGGGACTCGCCACGCGCGGCACCAACGGCTTGTCGATGTTGAGCAACTCCTCGAGCATCGCTTCCAGGTTCTCGTCCAACACGCCCCAGTCCTCAAACCCCAAGGCCGGCGTGGCCGACATCTGCGGGGTCGCGGAGTGGCCGCTGAACAACCACAGCATAATGTCCTTGGCCTGGTCCGGCGGCGACATGGCCGAGCCCGCAGCGCCAGGCGCAGCGCGCTTGCCCGGCGCGGCAGACAGCCCCGGCGCGGCGTGGGCTGCCGCCTCGCGCGCCACGTCCTCGGCAATGTTGTCGATCGACGTGGGGAGGTCGATGACGGCCGGTAGCAGCTCGACGGCCAGCATGATGGGGATGACAAAGCGTGGCGTGGGGTCCTCGTTGCCGCGCTCGTCCTCGTCGCTCACGGCCGCCATGTCCAGCGTGGTGTTGGTGCCGGCGCTCACCCCGAGCAGCTCGCGCTCCTGGCGCTGGATGTGGCGCTTCATGTGGCGGGTGCGCAAGTCCTTGCGGACAAACTCGCGCCCGCAGCCCTTCCACTCGCAGCGGTACACCTTCAGCGGGTTGTGGTTGAGCTTGTGGCGCTGGAGGTGGTCGGCGCGGCTGAACTGCTTGGTGCACTCGCCCACGTCGCAGTGGAAGACGCCCGTCAGGCGCCGCATGCGCGTGCGGCGTGTCCCCGAGTCGAACGGCCGCCGCCGGTCGGTGGCGTCCTGCATCAACGCGTGCGCCGGCATCACCTTGTCCTCCACGTCCAGATCCAGCAGCGACATGGAGATGAGCAACAGATGCAGCCGCAGGCCGAAAGCGGCAAAGGCGCCCAAGTGTGCCCCGATCGGGGCGGCTGCAGCAGACGCGAATCGACACGTCAGGCGTCGAGCACCCGACCATGCTGCTTCACAAGCGGGGCGCGACTCCCAGCGAGGCGGCGGAGATGCTCCCGATGCACGCGGAGCCGGCGCTCGCGGACGTGGACTACGGCGCGGCCGGCGGCGTGCCGTCCAAAAGCCTTCCGGAGGCGGACCGGCCGGCGTTCGCGCTCCTCGTGGCGCTCTACACGCTCCAGGGCGTGCCCGTGGGGTTGGCGTTCGGGCTGATCCCGTTCATTCTCAAGAGCAAGTTGCTGTACTCGCAGGTGGGTGTTTTCCTGCTTGCGGCGTACCCGTACCTGCTCAAGCTCTTGTGGCTGCCGATTGTGGATGCGTTGTACCTGAAGAAGATCGGGCGGCGGCGGAGCTGGATCATGCCGGTGCAGGCGGTGAGCGGGCTCATCCTCTTGGGGCTCGGCGGCGCCATTGAGGGGCTCATGGAGCTGCCGTACGAAAACTTGGGCACGATCACGTTTGCGTTCTTCACGCTCGTCTTGTTGTGCGCGACGCAGGACATTGCGGTGGACGGGTGGGCGTTGACGACGCTCTCGCCGCTGGCGTTGCTGTACGCGCTGACGGCGCAGACGGTGGGGATGAACACGGGCTACTTTTCGTCGTTCACGGTGTTTCTCGCGCTCTCGTCGCCCGAGTTTGCCAACAAGTACCTCCGCGCGGTCCCGCTCGACCACGGATTGGTGCTGCTCTCGGGCTACCTCCGCTTCTGGGGGGTGGCGTACCTCGTGGTGACGGCGGTGGTGGCGGTGGTACCGGAGTACCCGGCGCACCTCGTGCGGCACGCGCGGCGGTCGCTGGAGCAGTGGACGCCGGCGACGGCGGCCAACACGCCCAGGGGGCGGCTCGCGCTGGTGCGGCACGTGTACCGGCAGATGTTTGCGGTGCTCCGGCTCCCGAACGTGCAGATGCTCATTGTGATGCACCTCGTGGCCAAGATCGGGTTCCAGGCGAACGAGGCGGCGACGAACCTCAAGCTCCTCGAGAAGGGCCTTTCGAAGGAGGACCTTGCGACGACGGTGCTCGTGGACTTCCCGTTCGAGATCATCTTTGGCTACTACGCGGCGCAGTGGAGCAACGGGCGCAACCCGCTCCAGCCGTGGCTCTACGCGTACCTCGGGCGGCTTGCGAGCGCGGCGGTGGCGATGGTGCTCGTGGCGACGTTCCCCGCGGGGGGCCCGACGCCGTTCTACTTTGTGGCGGTGATGCTCCAGCACATGCTCGGGCTGTTCATGTCGACGATCCAGTTCGTGTCCATCTGCGCCTTCCACACCAAGATTGCCGACCCCGCTATCGGCGGCACGTACATGACGCTCCTCAACACGGTGCTGAACCTCGGCGGGCAGTGGCCGCGCATTATCGTGCTCTCCCTTATCGACCGTTTCACCGCAAGCGCATGCGTGGCTGCAGCGGGCACGGCGCCGCTCGGCTTTAGTTGTGCGCGAGGCGGCGCGAGGCGGTGTGCGGATGCAGGAGGCTCCTGCGTGGTGCAGCGCGACGGGTATTTTTCGACGGGGGTGTTGTGCGTGGGGGTGGGGCTCGCGGTGTGGGTGTGGTTGCGGCGGCGGGTAGGGGTGCTCCTGGGGATGCCCACGGCGGCGTGGCGCACGGGCACCCCTGCGTGAGCCTGAAACCCCAAAGGCAACGGGACGGCACGCGGGGATCAGGCCACGGCGGCGCGCCCATTGAAGCGCATCTGCATTAACGTTGCAGTGCGCCGGGCGGCTGCAGCGAACGCGGTAAATAGGCGGCCAGCCCGATCGACGTCGCAGGGACAACAGCCTGCTTGCCGTTTTATTTCTGACAGGCGGCGAGACTCCAACCCCCCATGCCGCTCTTCCCCACGCTTGCGAGTCTCATCGAGGCGCACCAGCGGCCGCGGGCGCTCCCACGGCTCCCGCGCGTGCTGCAGTTGCTCAACGGAGGCATCCACCCCGGGTGCGTGTACGAGGTGTTGAGCCCGCCCGGGGGCGGCAGCCACCAGCTCACCCGCGAAATTGTGCGGCTGTACACCCTGGGCGGGCGGCGCGTGCTCGTGTTGGAGACCACCACGAAGTGGTACGCGGCGCCCGGCGAGAGCATTGACACGGTGGCGGCCAACACGTTGCTGCGCGTGGTGGCGTGCTTCGAGCACCTCGCGGCGGACACCTCGACCGAGTACGACCTCATCGTGGTGGACGGCTTCCTGGAGCTCCTCGAGCCGACGCGCATCCGGCAGTATCTTGCCTTCTGCGAGGTGCTCGAGTGGGGCCTCCAGGTGAAGGACCAGATCCACAAGAAGAACCAGGAGCGCATCATGCTCGGCGGCGACACGTTGCCGCCGCCCAAGTACACAACGACCAACAAGGACGACCCCACCCCGCGCTTCTACGCGCTGAGCGTGCAGCCGGTCGCCAAATTGGCCTCGAAGTTGTGCGCGGTCCGCGGCTGCGCGGTGGTGTTCTCGGGCACCATGCCGCTCATGACGGAGCTGGTGGTGCACACGCGCGACGGCGGCAGCGCCACCGCCAGCAAGCGCCGCGTGTTCCGGCCGCCCGTGGGCGCTCCCTGGTGGAGCCAGTACGTGGCGCACCGTTTGGTGGTGAAGAAGGACTGGGTGGGCGCCGAGTGCGGCTTGCTGGTGGAGGTGCAGGGCGTGCAGCTGCCGACGGGCCCGGCGGGCGCGGCGGGGTTCGTGCCGCTCGGGCTGGCGATGCATCTTGTGCACGCGGTGGACCCGGCGGAGCGCGGCTCGTGGCGCGAGGTGCTGTTGGGCTCGGTGTTGACGGACGAGGACCGGCTGGCGCTCCTCGACGGCGAGAGCGAGGACTCCGGGAGCCCGGACGGCTGCACCCAGGAAGACGCACCGGCGCCCGACGAGGCGGCGGGGCGCGGACGCGGACCTGCGCGCTCGCTGCTCAAGCGGGGGTTTTCGGAGGACGGGCTGGGGCGTGCGCACAAGCGGGCCGAGGTGGCGGAGGCGCGCGCCGTGCACAGCCTTCCAACGGAGCTCCCGCGGGCCCCCGACACACACGACACACACGGCTCGCCCAGCACGTCGCCGCTCCCGCCGCAGTCCGGCCTGTCCACCAACCTCACAACCCCGGACGCGGCCGTGTCGAGCGCGACGTTCCCGCCGCACTACGGCGAGTACACGGGGCGGGAGTGTGTCCCGCAGCCGGGCGCGGGGCTCGGCAGCCAGGAGCTCGGCGCGGCGCACGGCAGCCAGGACTTCGACCGCGAGAGCGACTACGAGGGCGACGCCATCCTCACGCAGTTGAACAAAGAGGGCTGCAACGTCGCCGACGTTGCCTAGACGCGTGCCGCTCGCCTAATCAGGACGCTGCAACCCCCTGCGGGGCTGCGCGGCGGAGGCCTGCAGTCCTGCGTCCTATGTATCCTGCACCCAGTACACGACCGATTCAGGCAATCCGCGCTTGCTGCCCGATGCGGCGGCGTGCGCGCACCGGCCGCCCGCCAATCATCGGCGCGTGAATAATCCTCGCTCCATCCTCACCCAATGGTTTCGGTACGCAGCGCGGGCGCGCGCCGCCGGCCGCGGAGGCGCGGCCCGGGCGGTCCCGGACTCTACTAACCGCAGTACATCTCCGGCCCGGCCATCAAGGCGGTCAAGAACATCTCCTTGTTCAACACCCTCAAGTCCTACGCCCCGACCCTTGCCGTGTGGGGCGGCGTCGTGGGTGTGGGCGCGCTCACCTTCACCGAGCGCGTGCCGCTCATCCGCGAGACCTTCCTCGTGCACATCCCCGTCGTCGGCTCCCACTGGGAGTACAACCCCGACCCGGAGGACGTGCCCGTGTAGGGCCGTAGAGACCGCACCGCTGCGTGCAATACATGCTACACCTTGGCGGCCCTGGCAGCAGCCGGCAGCGCAGAGGTTACCGCAGGCGCCCGGCTATATAGCACCGGTGCCTGCTGCGTCGCGGGCGCGCGGCCGCGGGCGGGCGTTCCGGCGTGGCGCCGCGGGTGTGCCCGCGCGGAGGTGCTGTCCGCGGGTGCGGGCCGCCCGTGTGCCCGCGCGGCGGCCGCCTGTGGGGCCTTGGACCGCCAATGCAACCACCACGTGTTGCCTTGGACCGTAACCACGACACGGCACTCCAGCAACGGACGGGGGTCGGGCCCCCGCCCCAGCGCCACGGGCCCTTCGCGCCCGCCGTGCCCGCCGCGCCGCCGCGCCGCCCAGCCCGCGCCACCGCCGCCACAGCGCCGCGATAGCCGCGCGCGATTTCTGCGAGCCTGTCAAACCATGCGGGGTTTTTGCGCGCCTGCCATATCAACGCGGGGTTTTTGCGGGCGGCGCATCGCGCGCACGCGCGCCAATGGGAGCAACGACGTGCGCCGCGCCGGGGTATAAAAGGGGCAGCACCGCCCCGTGTTGCCACCGCCATCCTCCACCATGCCCTGCGCCCAGTCCTGCTCCTCCTGCTCCAAGTCCTGCCTGTGCACCGCCAACGCGTGCCTGTGCCTGTGCTGCGGCAACGCCGCCTTCGTCAACATGGCGGAGCCGTCTGGCTGCAACTGCGGCGCCTCCTGCTCGTGCGCCTCTGCCGAGGGCTGCAAGTGCAAGTCGCTGTAGGTCTCTAGTTTCTAACCAACGTGCTTTGCCAGTCCGCCCGCCCCGGTCTACCACGCCACCTCCTGGAACGCGTCCAACTCGCTGATCCGCGCGATAAAGTCGCGGATGTCCGGGTTGATCGCCTCGAGCTCCGCCCGCTTCTGCGCTCGCCGCTTGCGCCCTGCCGCGCCGTTCGTCTCGTCCACGAGGTAGAAGATCAAAAACTCGAGCACCTTGAACTTCAACAGGAGCTGCTCCTCCAGCAGCGCAAGGAGCATCTCAATGAGCCGCTGGGGCCCGCCCAAGCGCTCAAACTGCCGGAAGTTGGTGGGGCTGCGGCACAAGACGTGGATGAGCGTCGTGAGACACTCCGCCGCCACGCCGCCGCGCGCCACCTCGAGCCGCGACACAAGCACCTCCATGTGGCCCGGAAGCGCAAACACCTCCCGGCTCGGTGCGTGGAGAAGCACCAACCCCTGGAGACACCGGAGACACGCCATCGTCGCCGCGTCGTCCAACTCGCCCCGCATCATCAGCGACACGTGGAACGCGAGGTTGCCGGCAAACCCGTCCTGCGTCGCCGCAAAGCCCTCGTCGCCCGCCACCGCCGCCGCGTAGAGCGCCCGCTCGAGCGCCGCCACCGCCTGCACGTCGCCGCCCGCCACGCGCGCCGTGAGCTCCGGAAGCGCAGACATAAACAAGCGGCGCATCTCCCATCCGTGCACCGCATGATCTCCGCCGTGTTCGTGCTCTCCGCCCGGGGCCAGCTCTTGGTGAGCAAGCTCGTGAAGGACCGGCTCAAGCGGCTGCTTGCGGAGGTGTTCCGCATCCAGGTGATCACCAACCTCGATGCGCCGCAGCACCAGGACCAGCTGCCCATCCTCACGCTCGGCTCCACCACCTTCCTCCACATCCGCACCGGCGACGTCTACCTCGTGGCCGTGACGCGCCTGAACCAGGACTGCGCCATGGTGTTTGAGTGGTTGTACCGCTTCCACGAGGTGCTCGCCGCCGTCATCGGCTCCGTCTCCGAGGAGACCATCGTGGCCAACGTGCCCGTCGTCCTGGAGGTGGTGGACGAGTTGTTGGAGCACGGCTACCCGCAGGACGTGTCTCTCGATGCCTTGCGCCAGGTGCTCAGCTCGGTGCCCCAGGTGAAGAAGCCCGCCAAGAGCAGCCTCCTCCCATGGAAGAAAAAGAGCGCGAGCGGCACCTCGCTGCCCGCCATCGCTACGCCGCCGCCGTCCGCGTCGCCGTTCCGCGCCGCCGACATCCGCTACCGCCGCAACGAGATCTTCTTGGAGGTGCAGGAGGAGGTGACAGTCATTGTCGGCGCTGCCGGCCAGGCCGTGTCCGCCGCCATCTCTGGCTCTGTCCAGGTCAAGGCACGGCTCTCGGGCATGCCTGTGTGCCGCCTTGGGCTCAACGAGGACACGTTGCTCGACCCCCTGGACGGCTCCGTGGACCTGTTTGGCTTGTCGGCCACCCCCTCCCCCCACGCACGCCTCCTGAACTGCGCCTTCCACCCCTGCGTGCGCAAGGGCACGCTCGACTTCACGCCGCCCGACAACGAGCAGTTCGAGCTCATGTCGTACGCCGCCACACCGCCGCAGTTGCCGTTTGTCGTCACGCCCGTCGTGCACCACGCCCACGGCCGTGCCTCCTTCCGCGTCACGCTCGCGGCCACCTACGAGCCGCGCGTCAACGCCACCAACGTGTGCGTCCGCATCCCGACGGCGCACGGCGCGCTGGCGCTGGCCAAGGCGAGCGGCGGCAAGGCCAAGCACAACGCCGGCGCCGGCTGTCTCGAGTGGAAGTTTTCCAAGATGGCGGGCGGCAGCGAGTACACGCTCGAGGCGGACGTGGACGGCGCCGGCCCGGACAAGCCCCCGATCCAGCTCCTGTTCGACTTTGCGCAGGCCAGCATCCTGGGCTTGGCCGTCAAGTTCCTCCAGGTCGAGGAGGCGGCACGGTACTCCACCATCAAGTGGATCACCTACTCCTCGCGCGCCGGCAGCTACCAGATCCGCTATTAGCAACTCACATAGCCTACGCCCAGTCGTCGTCGTCGCCCGCGCCGCCCTGTCCGAACACCGTGTCAAACTTGGGCGTCTCGTCCTTCACCTTGCGGGGCCCGCGCTTGCGGGGCGCCGGGATCACCTCGTCGTCGCTTTCCTCCGCCTTGCGCTTCTTGGCCGGCTTCTCCTCGTACGCCTCGTCGTCGCTCTCCGCCTTCTTCTTGACCGCCTTCTTGCGGCCCTTCTTCCCCTTGGCGGCCGTGCCCGCGCGCTTGCGCTCGTCCTCGTCCATGAACTCGCCGTACGCCTTCGCAAACGCGTCCAAGTCGCGGTTCCACAAGTCTTTGGGCAGGAACTTCTTGAACTCCACCAACTCCTCCTGCTTGGTGTCCCGCTGCCGGAGCAACCGCTCGTACCGCTCGCGCGTGAGCAGCCAGAGGGACATGCCGAGGAGGTAGTCGTACTGGCTCACCACCAACGGTGCCGGCGCGTCCTCGTCCTCGTCCTCGTCCATCTCCTCGTCCACCTCGTCCACCTCGTGCACCACGCCGTCCTTGCCGATCCCGGGGAACTTGAGCCGCTGCAACGCCTGCACCATCTCCATGCGCTTGCGGTTCAGCACCTTCAACTCGCCCTCCACAATCATCTTGACAAACCGCGCCTGCGCCAGCAACTTGGCCAACTCCCGCTCGATCCGCTGCACGATCGCGTCCTTGCGGAGCCCGTAGTAGTGGAGCCGCACAAAGTAGAACGCACGGAGAATCTCAAGCACGTCGTCGTACTTGTGGATCTGCCCGTGCTCGTCGAACGCCACCATGTTGTTCAAGCTCACCAGCAGAATGAGCTTGAACTGCTCGAGCATCCCGTTCTTCTCCACCTTCTTGATGCCCTCCTCCGTGAGCGTGACCGTGAACCGGATGCCCATGCCGTGGTCCTCCGTCATGTCCTTCACCCACGCCTTCTCGTTGTCGTTCGTCATCCCCGCAAGAAGGTACTCCTTCATCGAGATGGTCCACATCCGGATCGGCAACTCCGAGATCACAAACGTCTTGGCGTCCACCCGCTCCACCTTGCCTGTGATCTTGTACTTGTCGGGCCCCGCGCGCTCCACCGTGCCGTCCCACCCGCGGTACCACGGCATCATCTCCACAAGCTCCTCCTGGGCCATCAACCGCCGGATGTTGGCCACGATCTCGAGCGGGTTGAACAGCGGGATCTGCGTGCTCCACCCCGTGCCAATGCCGTCCGCGCCGTTCACAAGCACCATCGGCACCACCGGAAGATACCACTCCGGCTCCACCGTGCTCTCGTCCGCCTGCACGTGCTTCAACAACTGGAGGTCGTCCGGGTGCATGATGCTCTTGGTGATCTTGTTCAACTCGGTGTAAATGTACCGAGCCGCCGCCGCGTCCTTGCCGCCAAGCGCCCGCAGCCCAAAGCCACCGTTCGGGTTGAGCATGTGGATGTTGTTCAGCCCCACAAAGTCCTGCGCAAGCCCGATGATTGTCTGCGTGAGCGACGCGTCGCCGTGGTGGTAGTCCGCCTTGGAGAGAATGTCGCCCACCAACGTCATCACCTTCACGTCGCTGCTGTCGTTGCGCTTGAACATGATGTACAACACCTTGCGCTGCCCGGGCTTCAACCCGTCGAGCACCGACGGGATCAGCCGCACGTTGTCCGCCATCAGGAACAAGATGAGCTCCTTGTTGACAAACTCCGTGATCGGAATCACCTTGAGCTCGTTGTCGAGGAAGGTGCCGGGCACAAACCCCTTCAACCACTGCTTGCGGTCGTTGGCGCGCTTCTTGGAGAAGGCCAAGTCGATCAGCAGCCGGTCCTCCAACTGCAACGCGTGGAACTCCTTCAAGTGCCGGTCCAAGTCCTGGAAGTACTCCCGCGCGTCGTCTGCGCTCGACGAACCGAGACCCTTGAGGTACTTGGGCACCCACCGCACGTTCCGCGGCACCTCGTCGCGCCACTGCTCAAACTCAGGCATCGTGTAGAAGTTGCGGTGCTCCTTGTTGCGCCCCACCGTCACCACCACCCGCACAATCGGCGTGATGAACTCCACAAGAAACCCCGGCACCTCGAGCAAGCCCGGGAACGAGCTCTCCAAGAAGTTGATGATCAACCCCTTGATGTGCAGCCCGTCGTGGTCCTGGTCCGTCATGATCATGATGTGCCCGTACCGCAACTCCTTCACGTTCTCGGGCGTGTACCGCCGGTTGTGCACCAACCCCATGATCTGCTTGATCGCCTGGATCTCCGCGTTCTTGGCAATCGTCTCCGCACTCACCTCCCGCACGTTCAACATCTTGCCCCGGAGCGGGAAACACCCGTAGTGGTCGCGCCCCACCACCAGCATCCCCGCCACCGCCAACGTCTTGGCCGAGTCGCCCTCCGTCAAGATGAGCGTGCACTTGTGCCCGTCCTTCGTCCCCGCCTTGTTCGCGTCCTCCAACTTGGGGTACGCCGTGATGCGCCGCTTCCGCGACCCGTCGCTCTGCGCCATCTTCTTGTTCGCGTTCCCCAACGCCACCTCCTGGAGCATCATCACAATCTCCGTCTTGGCCACCTTCTTGATGAACGTGTCGGGAATGCTCGGCTTCTTGCCGCCAAACTGCGTCACCCGCGTCGTGAGCTCCTCCTTCGTCTGCAGCGTGAACGCAGGGTTCTCCACGAGACAGTTCACAAACACAAACATGTTGCTCTTGATCTGGATCGGCTTGAGCTGCGCCTTCTTGTTGGTCTTGAGCACATGCTCCCGGAGCTTCTCCGCAAGCTCGTTCGCAATCGCATTCACGTGCGTCCCGCCCGTGGTGGTTGCGATCGAGTTCACAAACGACACCTGCCGGAACTGGTCGCGCAGCACCGCGAACGCAATCTCCCACCGCTCGTTGAGCACCTCGTGCACCACCACCGGCCCCGCCGCCACCTCCGCCTCCACGCCCTCCGCCTCCTGCTTCGCCCGCAACCCCTTCACGTACATCTCCACGTACTGCTTGAAGTTGCGCACCTTCAACTTGTTGCCGTTGAGCAGCACCGACACGTCCTTCACCGTGCCGCAGAGGTCGAACACGCGCCGCCGCATCACCCCCAAAATGTCCTCGTCCAACTTGGTCATGTTGAACTTGGCCAAGTCCGGCTTGAACGTGATCTTGGTGTACTCCTTGAGCTTCAGCGCCTTGATCTTGGGCTTGCCCACCTCTCCCATGTTGTTGCGCCATGTCTGCGTGTACATCTTCCCGTTCGTCTTGTCCACCGTCTCCACCGTGAACTCCGTGCTGAAGATGTTGCACAACTTGGCACCGTACCCGTTCCGTCCGCCCGTCACCTTCTTCTCGTCGTCGTCGTAGTTCGACAGCGTCAACAAGTTGCCAAAGATCAACTCCGGGATGTACATGTGTTCCTTCAGGTGCATCTCCACCGGAATGCCCCGCCCATCGTTCTTCACCTCGATCGTGTTCAGCTCCGGGTCGATCGTCACGCTGATCTGCTTCATCAGCGGGTCCCGGATCTTGTTGTCTGCTGCGTTCACCAAGATCTCGTCAAAGATCTTGAACAACCCGGGCACCATCCGGATGCTCCGCTCCGCCATCAGCTCCAGCGTCTCGTCGTACACCCACATCGTCATGTCGGTCGGCTCCGTCAGCCCGATGTACGTGTCCGGCCGCTTGAGAATGTGCTCGAGCGGCGAGAGCTTCTGGTACTGTTCCAGCGCCAGCTTGCGCAGCGGCGCGCCGCCCGCCACCACGGCACTCTCCGCCAGCTCGTCGCTGTCGAGTGTCGTTGCGGGTGTCGACCCGCGCGACCGCGGCGACGCCGTCTTGGACGCCGCCGGCCTGGACGCCGCCGGCGACGCGCGCTTGGCGGGCTTCTTCGCGGGCGTCTTCGCGGGCGTCTTCGCGGGCGTCACCTCCTCGAAGTCGCTCCCGGAGTCCTGCTCGCTCCCCGAGCCGTAGTCCGGCTCGCTCTCGCCCACGCTGTAGTCGCTCTCGTCGCTCAGCATGCCCGGATCACGGTGGCGGAAGAAAGGCGATGATGTGCGGACGCGTTTGGTAAATAACGCGCGAGCAGCGCCTCCCGCCGCCCCCGGCACAGCTCTCCGGCCGGTGCGGCGCGTCGCCGTGCGCGCCGCCGCAAGCACTGCGCCGCCCCAGGCCATTGCCCGCGCCGCCCGCCTGCCCGCCGCCCGGAAAACCGGCGCCCGCACGCCCGCGCCCGCGCCCGCGCCCGCACACCCGCGCACGTGGCTTGCTGCACATCCGCACACCCTGCATAGCAATCGTGGCGCCCTTAAATACCCCGCGCCCCGCGACGGCATGGCGACGTCTGTATGTCTGCCCGTGTGATCCTTGGAGGAGCTGCCCTTGCCGGGGCGGCCTACTATGTGTACGAGAACAATGCCGAGAAGCGGCTGTCGGCCGGGGGCCCGCTGCTCCAGCAATTGGCGCAGGACGCGCGGCTGCAGCTGGCGGCGGCGGCGGCGGCGATTGGCGACAAGCTGGCGGAGGCGGCGCTGTGGACGCGGAGCCAGTACCGCGTGGCAGTGGGGAGCGCGAAGGACGTGACGGAGGCGCGCATCCAGGACGCGCAGAAGCAGTTCGAGGTGGGCAAGCAGAAGGCGCAGGAGCTGGTGGATCAGGCCAAGGCCAAGTTGGACGAGGCACAGAAGGAGTTGAGCAAGCACAAGCTGCTGGTGTTTGGGTGGGGCCAGGCGAAGGGCGACGAGGCGGCACAGAAGGCGCAGAAGGCGTACGACGAGGCCAAGAGTCACTTTGACGGCGTGAAGAAGGACGCCGACAACTACGTGGCGAAGCTCGCGGCGGTGGCGGAGCAGTACCGCAAGACGGGCGCGGCCAAGCTCGGAGAGGCGCGGGACAAGTTGGTGGCGACGATCAACCAGGCGCAGGACGAGTTGGACAAGGCGCACACGCAGTGGGAGAAGCTGGCGACGGTGTGGCAGCTCAAGGAGGACGAGTTGGCGTCGACGACGCAGCGCGGGCTTGCGGGGTGGGGCGAGATGGCGTCGGACTTGGCGCGCGAGCGGCACCAGGAGGTGGTGCTGCTGCTGCCGACGCTGGCGGTGACGGGGTGGTTCAGCCGGCTGCTGGAGAGCGTGAAGCAGTTGCTGGACGACGCGGAGGCGCGCGCGAAGGAGGCCAAGGCGCAGCTCGACGAGATCAAGGGCCGGTGGTACCAGTTCGGCCGCAAGGTGAACGAGGAGGCTAAGCGCGACGCGGAGGCGCGGTACGCGGCGGCGCAGACAAAGGCGGACGAGGCCAAGCAGGCGTGGGACCAGTGGGTGGCGGAGAGCAAGAAGGCGGGCGCCAAGGGCGTGGACCAGGCGCAGGCGGCGTTGGACCTGGCGCACCTGGATGCGCAGGGCTGGTTGGCGTCGCTCAAGGGCTGGTTCCGGAAGTAGTGCGGGGGTCTCTGCGCCGGGCGTAGCTGGCCGGGGGTGGCGGGCCGGGGGTGGCGGGCCGCCCGGACGTAGCTGGCCGGGCGGGTGCCGCGCCTAGCGCGCCGCCCATCCGCGCATCCAACGCGTGCGTATTTTGTTCCAGCCATCGCTCGCTTGCTCCCATGCTGTCGCTCGTTCCCGTGCTTGTGGGTATCTCGGTGGCGGTGGTGTCGCTGGCGACGCAGAGCGCAGGACTCACGCTACAGCGCAAGCTGCACTTGATGGACCAGGCGGCGCCGTGCGAGCCGGCCCTGCCCACCGAGGAGGTGCTGCTTGCGGCGCGCGCACGGCGCTACCTTGCCGCGCTCAAGACGCCGCCCGGCGCCGGCACGACGCACCACAAGCAGACGCTCTGGCGCGCGGGCGTGGTGTTGTTCATGGTGCTGAACGTGTTGGGGCTGGCGGTGCAGATCACGACGCTCCCGTTGATCATCCTCCTGCCGCTCCAGGCGATCGGCTTGGTGTTCAACCTGGTGTTTGCGGCCGTCTTCTTGCACGACCCGTTCAACGAGTTGATGGTGGTGGGCACGGTGTTGGTGACGCTGGGCGCGTTGGTGATGGCGGTGGCGGGCGGAGTCATCACCAAGAGCACTGCCCCCGAGGCGGTGGGGCTGCCGGAGGCGCTTGTGCAGTTGGCACAGCGGCCGCAGTTCACGGTGTGGTTTGCCATGAGCCTTGCGGGCGTCGGGACGCTTGTGGGGTACGTGGTGCTCCTCCAAAAGCGCGTGCGGCGGCTCGTGGCCGCGTCGACCACGCCGCACCCGCTCGGCCCCGCCACGCCGTTCAATGCGCGCATCGAAGGGCTCAAGTCGCGCCAGGGCGTTACCATTGGCGTGGTGAGCGGGACGCTCTCGGCGCACCTGCTTCTCTTTGCCAAGGGCGCCGTGGACATTCTTGCGCAGCTGGCGCTCCACCAGCAGCTTGCGCAGCTTTTCCGCCCGGACGCGGCGGTGGTGTGGGTCTTTCTCGCGCTCTTTCTCGCGTTTGCGGTGGCGCAGCTCGTCACGATGAACCTCGGGCTCAAGCGCATCTCGACGTCGGTGTACTACCCGCTCGTGTTCTGCGTCTTCAACCTCACGCTGATTGCGAACGGGCTCGTGTTCTACGACCAGCTTCTGGCGCTTCTCTTCTCGGCGGGCCACGGGTGGCTTCTCCTTGCGGGCACGGCGCTTGGCGCGTCGCTCGTGGCAGCGGGCGTGTTTGCGCTCTCCTGGTCGCGCCAGGACGACTGCAGCGACCAGACAACTCCTGTGGCGCTGCCGGTGGCGGCCCGGCCGCCGTGGTCTGTGGGGGGCCTCACCACGAGGCTCAACCTGACGTTGAGCCACTTTTCGCACCGCGGGACGGCGGCCAAGCACACCACGCGGCACCGCCATCTGCGGCTGCTCGAGCACGAGCCCTTGCTCCAGCACAGCCCCGTGGTGTACATTGGCACGGACGCGGTGAAGCGCAAGCGGCGCCCGGAGGTGGAGCTTCCGCGGACGCCGAGCAACGAGCTGTTGGACGGGAACAACTCGCAGTTTGTGCTGTTTGGGCTGCCGATCGACGAGCCGGTGGTGATGCACGACGTGTCTTTGGACTACGACGAGGATCTCAAGCCGCGGCCGTCTGCGCTCCGGCTCCACCAGACGCCGGAGCGGCCGCTCTTGCGCGAGTCGCTGCCGTCGCTCATGCGCCTGCCGAGCAGCGTGTTCCGGTACCCTGTGGACAGCGTGGCGTCGCCCATGGTGCTGCGGAAGGACACGCGGCGCGTGCTCTCGTTCGAGCAGAACGAGATTTTGGACGAGATCACGGGCTCGGGGCGGTGACGGCGTGCATGGCCTACATTCTGTGGTCCTGCTCGTCGACGGGCACGACCAACGCGCCGGCCAACACCAACGCGGGCTCGTCCAAGCTCTTGTGCTGGTACAGCAAGACGCCGATGCCGCCGGCATCCAACATGAACTTGGGGTTGCAGTGGATGGGGAAGCCCAACCAGCGCGCGGCGAGGCAGCGGAGGATGTGGCCGTGCGCCACGACCAAGACGTCGCCGCCGGTGTTTTCCTCGAGCGCCTGGCGGTGGACGGCGCGCACGCGCTCGATGAAGGCGTCCACACGCTTGGTGACGTCCTCGGCGTCCTCGCCGTCGACGCAGCCCATCGACCAGATGTCCCACGGGACAGGGCGGCCCTCGGCGGCGCGCTTGGTGTTGATGTCCTTCAACAACATGCCCTCGTACTGGCCGTACTCCCACTCGCGGATGTCCTCGGACACCTCCTGCGTCCAGGTGCGCTCGCTCTCGGGCACGCCCTCGGAGAGCAACTGGAACGTCTGCTTGGCGCGGGTGCGCGGCAGCGTGAACACCAAGCGGAGCTGCGCGGGGCAGATCAAGTTGGCGGGCTCGTTGCCCATGAGCACCTTGCCGGTCGCACGCATCTGGGCGACGCCGAACGACGTGAGCGGGATGTCCGTGACCAGCGTGTGCTGGCCCAGCTTCAGCCACTCGGTCTGGCCGTGGCGCACGAAGATGAGCCGGGGGAACTGCGGGGCGTTGGGGGCCATTGGGGAGGAGGCGGAGCGGGCGGGGCGGGAGAGGCGGGAGGCAGAGAGCAACGCGGAGAGCAACGCCGATCTCCAGCGGCTTCTCCGTGCCGAAATAGACCCGATCGGGAAGGAGGCGTGCGTGGCCTATCCGGGCAATACAAGGACTGTCGGCTCTAGCGGGAGCGCGGCGCCAACTCCATGAGGTGGCGCATGGTGGGGCGGCCGTGCGGACAGTTCCACGGCTTGTCCAAGTGGCCCAAGTGGGCCACCACCCTTTCCATCGTCGTGCGCGCAAGCGGCTTGCCGACCATGATGCTGCTGCGACACGCGCGCAGCGCCAACACGGCTCGGATCTTGGAGCAGCGCAACGCCTGCTTGCGGGCCGGCAGCGCGTCCTGCAGCTCCCGGACCAAGTGCACGAGCTCGTGGAAGTCGTGGAGCAGGAACGTGACGTTCTTCAGGGTGGGGAGCGACGTGAGCGCAAGCCGCCGGCCCGGCGCCTGTGTCTCGTCGATCTTGATCGAGAAGCCGTTGCGGGCGAACAAGTCGCGGTGCTCCACCACCACCATCTCGTCGACGGCGCTGGTGTCGAGCTGCTGCGGCACCACCAACGGCTGCGAGTGGAACACCGTCGTCCTCAGGAGGTGCTCGAACGTGAACTTTTCGTCGCTCGCGTGCTGATCCACGATGAACAACAGCGCCGGCGAGGCCGAGTCGGGCGGCGCGAGCGTCACCACGATGAAGCCCAAGTTGAACTGGCCGACGATGCGCATTCGGTGGAAGTCCCGCTTCTGCACGGTGAGGGTGAGCTGCTGCTCGGCGTCGTCGGCGGCAATGTCGTCCACCTGCGGCGCGAGGCGTGTGGGGGGGTCGAGGAGGGCGGCAGCGCCGGGGTTGAGCGAGGGAAGAGAGAGGGTGACGGTGGTGGAGAGGTGGAGGGTGGATGCGTGGCGCGCTGGGCCGAGGGAGGGGGCGCGGGCCGTTGGGGTGGGCAGACGCAGAGGGACGAGCTGCGGCAGGGGCTGCGGCAGGGGCTGCGGCAGGGGCTCGCGGCTCTGCATCTCCCGGACCACCTGGTCCACCATCTGCTGGGTGATTGGGGAGGAGTTGGTGGTGGCGTGGGGAGGCGGAGAAGGAGAGCCCGGAGGGGCGTCTTCTGTTGTCTTCTGTTGTTCTCCCTCCACCACCACCTCCTCCTCCTGTTGCGGCCCTTCCACCTCCACCACCACCACCACCTCCTCCTCCTCCTCCTCCGTAGGCTCGTCTTCCTCCTCATCCTCCCCCCCGTCCTCCTCCCCCGCGCTGTACCGAAAGCTCCTCAACGACCGCGTGGCCCGCTCCAGAGCCTCGCCGTCCGTGGACACAAACGACACCAGCGCGTGGGAAATGTCCAACCGCTCGTCCTCCGTGCTCTGGGTCTCCTGGCTCGCGCCCCGGGCCCTCTGGCTCCCGCCGTCCTTCCCGTAGAAATCGCTCAAGCTGCTCTGGCTCCCGCTGTCGCTGCGCGCACCGCGCCCCGGCTGGCTCAACGGCACCGCGTTCCCCCGCTCCGTGTACATCGCCTCCAACTGCTCGCACACCAGCTCCACCACCAACCCCCCGTGGTGCACCAACACCTCGCGCTTGTCCGGCGTCACGTTCACGTCCAACAACCGCGGACTGCACTGCACGTCCAACACAAACGCCGGGAACTGCACGCCGTTGAACTGCCGGTACACCTCCGTCACCTGCTTCAGGAACCGGGGAAACGCCACCGGCCGCCGGTTCACAAACCACCACTGCCGGTCGCCCGCCAGCCGGCCCTGCCCGAACGACGCGTCCGAGACGTAGCCCTGCACGCGCACCGTGCCCACGTCCGCACCCACGTCCGTGAGGCGGAACCGCCCCACCAAGTCGATCTCGAACGACACCTCCACCATGCCGCGCATCAGGTTCGCGCCAAACACGCTCACCATCGCCTGCGGGAGGCTGCCGCGTCCGGGCGTCAGCACAAGCACCTGCCGCCGCCCCTTGTCCGGCGTGTGGCTGATGGTGAGGCGCACGTCCGGCCGGATCACCGCGTACTGCTGGAGCGTCGCCACCGCCTTCTGGAGCTCGCGCTTCATCGTGCGCACAAACTGCTTGCGGCGCACCGGGAGACGCTCAAAGAGCGCCAGCACCGCCACCGTGGTGCCCCGCTGGCCCGACACCACGGAGCTTCCTGCCAACGCGCCGCTGCTGTCGTACACGAGGCGCGCCGCCTTGGGCACGCGCGCGTCCGTGTTGGTGGTGATGACGACGTTGCCGAGCGCGCAGAGCGCCGAGAGCGCCTCGCCGCGGAACCCGAGCGTCGCCACGTCCATGAGGTCGTCGAACGCGGCGAGCTTGGACGTGGCGTGCTTGTGGCACACGCTCGCGTGGTCCGCCGCGGCAATGCCGCTCCCGTTGTCGCTCACCTCGACCGTCTCCAGCCCGTAGTGGCGGAGCGCGACGTCGACGTGCGTCGCGCCCAGGTCGAGCGCGTTCTCCACCAACTCCTTCACACACAGCGTCAAGTCGACAATCACCTGCCCCAGCGTGATCCGGTGCGTGTCCCCCTGTGCGAGCAGCCGGATCATGAGCGCGACGCGATGCGATGCGATGGCGCGCCGCGCATGTCGCAGCCGACGCTCCGCCAGGTGCTCGCGGAGTTGTTGGTGGTGGTGGTGGCAGAGGTGTTGCACCACCACGAGGTGTACCCGCCCGCGTCGTTCCGCGAGGTGCGCAGCTTCGGCGTCGTGTGCCACGCGCTGCGCCACCCGCAGGTGGTGGAGTACTTGGAGGGCTTTGCCGAGCGCGTGCTCCGGCAGGCGGAGGGCCCGCACGGCGTGGCGCGTGTGGCGGTGGCGGTGTACACGCGGCGCACCCAGGCCGTGGGCGAGGTGGTGCGCGTGGACTTGCGCGAGGTGCAGATGCGCAGCGTGCTCGACTGGGACGCGGTGTACGCGGGGTTGCGCCGCTGCGTGCTCTCGTTGGTGGGGGCGTTGCGCGAGAGCCCGCGCGTGGAGGACCCGTTCTTTTCGCTTCTCGTGGAGACGGCGGGCATGGAGACGTCGCCGCACTGGGTCGTGTGGGCGGAGGGCGCCGCCACGTCCACACCGGGGCCGGAGCTCGCGGTGCCGCTCCAGGAGGTGTCGACGCCGGGGCTCCGCGTTGCGCTCGAGCTTCGCCGCGCGCACTAGGAGGCAAGCGTTGATTGCCGTGCTATGTCCATGCCAATGCCTACCTCTCCTCTAGATTAAACAACACCTTGAAGTTCTCGTAGCAGAGGTAGCTGATAGATACGGCGGGCGCCACCTTGGCCAAGTTGGGCACCAAGCCCTTGAACAAGCCCGGGTAGCCCTCGCGCTTGACCGTCTGGCGGAACGCGTCCACGAACCCGTCGTACGTGAACGGGTGCGCGTATGTGCCCTGCGCCTGGAGCCGCGTGCGCACGAGGTTGATCGGGTACACGACGGTGGCGCCAAAGGTGCCGCTCAAGGCGCCCATCGAGAGCGTGAGGTAGTTGGGGAGCGACACCTCCTCGAGCAGCTGGTTTGTGCGGAGCGCCTCGCGCTTGAGGTACCACTGCTTGAGACTCAGGAACGTGCCGAGGTCCAACGCGGCGTACGGGAAGATGCCGCTGACGCCGGTAAAGACCCCGCGGTAGAAGAGCCGGAGCCCGCCCTCGGCATACATGTCGCGTGCCGTCTGGATCATCAACAGCCGGCCCAGCGTGTGCGACTCCAAGTTGCTGCACTGCACGCGGTACTTTAACGTGTCGATCGGGTACACGCAGAACTGCGAGATGACGCCGCCGATGCCGCCCGAGAGGAACGTCGACGCCTTGGACAACTGCAGCGGGTCCAGCACGCCCTCCACCTGGGCCATGAAGCGCTTGGCCGTCTCGAACAGACCAAACTTGATCGCCAGCTCGGGGAACACTTTGGCCGAGTTGAGGCCGTTGCCGACGTAGAAGCCGCGGAGACCGCCCTGGCGCCAGATGGTGGTGGCGGCCTTGATGAGCGGCAGCCGGATCTTGGCCAAGTCGACGGCCGGCTCCTTGTGCATGTGCGACTGGATGCTGCGCTTGGAGTGGAGAAACGTGCTCAGGAGGTCGGCGCGCGCAATGAGAAACACCTTGATGCGGTCGAACGGCGCCGTGGCGGTGCGCAGCACCACGCCGCTCAAGCCCCCGGCGGCAAAGTAGCCGAACCCGGAGAGCACGTCCAGCACAAGCGTGACATCGCCGTCCAGCAGCACCACGTCCATGTCGCTGATAAGGAAGCGGTACGCGGTGGCGATGCGGCTGCCGTAGTGGCGCGGCATGAGCACGAGAAAGTCCCGCCACTCGTCGTACGTGATGATGCCGTCGCGGTGCGTGTCCACGCACAGGAAGAACTGGTTGAGCATCTGCTGCGACGGGTCGAGGTTGAGCTGCAGGCGGAGATAGCGCACAAAGTCGGCCTTGTCGATCAGCCCGTCGTGGTCCGCGTCGATCATGTTGAACCCGGCAACAATCTGGCGCTCGGCGCGCTGGAGGTAGCGCGCAAAGTCCGTCTTGTCCACGACGCCGTCCGCGTTCGTGTCGAGCGCCGCAAAGATCTCGCGCGCCAACTCGGGGTTCTGCACCACCGGGTGGTTCAAGCGGTGGAGCGCGCGCTCGAACTGCTCGTACGTGAGCGTGCCGCTGGGCGCAAGCCGTCCGAAGAAGACCGCAGGCGGCGTCTCCAGGTGCGGGTGGCTGTCAAAGTACGCCTGGCCTGCTAGCAGCGCGGGGGGCGGGGGCGGGGGGGCGGGGGTGGGGGCCGCGGGAGCGGAGACGGGGGCCGCGGCCGCGCTTGTGTCCGGGACCGAGCTTGGCATGGAGCCGAATTATTTTTGACACGTCTGGTTGGCGAAGGCGGCGGGGCGTGCGGCAACCGGCGTGCGGCCACCGGCTGCGCGCCTGAACATCGCGCGGCGACTTCTTCCACACGTTTCCAATGCTGGTTCCGATCCTCAACGCGCAGGCGACGGAGGAGCGTGCGGAGGACGCGCGGATGAGCGCGTTTGTGGGGGCGATTGCGGTGGGCAACCTCGTGAAGCTGACGCTCGGGCCGCGCGGGATGGACAAGCTCCTCACGCTGGCGTCGACGCACGGGCTGATGGTGACGAACGACGGCGCGACGATCCTCAAGAGCATCCCGCTCGACAACCCGGCGGCGAAGGTGTTGGTGAACCTTGCTAAGGTGCAGGACGACGAGGTGGGTGACGGGACGACGCTGGTGACGGTGCTTGCAGCGGAGTTGTTGGCGGAGGCGGAGCGGCTCGTGGACCAGCACATCCACCCGCAGACGATCATCGCAGGGTTCCGGATCGCGCTGGCGGCGGCGTTGGCGGCGTTGGAGAAGATTGCTATCGACAAGCTGCTGGACAAGGCGGCGTTCCGGGAAGAGTTGTTGCTGATTGCGCGGACGACGCTCAGCAGCAAGATCCTCGCGCAGAGCCGGAACCAGTTTGCGGAGCTTGCGGTGGACGCGGTGCTCCGGTTGCAGGGGCTGACGCTGCTCGAGCGGATCCAGGTGTTGAAGATTGCCGGCGGGACGCTCACGGAGCTGTTTCTCGACGACGGGTTCATTCTCGACAAGAAGTTTGGCGTGAACCAGCCCAAGAAGGTGGTGAACCCCAAGATCCTTGTGGCCAACACGGCGATGGACACGGACAAGGTGAAGGTGTTTGGCGCCAAGTTCAAGGTGGACCTGACGCTGAAGCTCGCGGAGCTCGAGCGGGCGGAGCGGGACAAGATGAAGGCCAAGGTGGCGCTGATTGTGGCGTACGGCGCGGACGTTTTCGTGAACCGGCAGCTCATCTACGACTACCCGGAGCAGTTGTTCACGGACGCCAAGATGAACCTGATCGAGCACGCGGACTTTGAGGGGATCGAGCGGTTGCTGCTTGTGCTCGGGGCGGACGTGGTGAGCACCTTCGACAAGCCGGGCGCGGCGGCGCTCGGGACGTGCGAGTTGGTGGAGGAGGTGGTGGTGGGAGAGTCGACGATGCTCCGGTTCTCCGGGTTCGGGGAGGGGCGGGGCCAGGCGTGCACGGTTGTGCTCCGGGGCGCGACGCAGCTGGTGCTCGACGAGGCGGAGCGGGCGTTGCACGACGCCTTGAGCGTGTTGTTGCAGACGACGCGGGAGACGCGGACGACGCTCGGGGGCGGGTGCGCGGAGATGAACATGGCCAAGGCGGTGGACACGGCGGCGCAGAACGCGGAGGGGAAGGAGGCGTTGGCGGTGGAGGCGTACGCGCGGGCGCTCCGGCGGTTGCCGTCGATTCTTGCGGAGAACGCGGGGCTCGACGCGAGCGAGTTGGTGACGAAGCTCCGCGCAGCCATCTACAACGGGATGGTGACGTCGGGGTTGGACTTGCAGAAGGGCGCGATCGGGGACATGCGGGACCTCGGGGTGGTGGAGAGCTACAAGTTGAAGCGCGCGGTGGTGTCGAGCGCGAGCGAGGCGGCGGAGGTGTTGCTCCGCGTGGACAACATTTTGCGGGCGAAGCCGCGCACGGCGGACCGCAACCGGATGTAGCAGGCAGCTAATGCAGAGCAGTCCTGGGGCCCGGCGGGCCGCGCGGACACGGCCGCGCGCGAGCCGTCTCGCGGACGCGTTTCCGTGCGGGCGGCGCACGTTTTTCCCGGGCGGCGCACGCCCGGCGTGTGCGAACCACGGCCGCATCTCCCAATCAGAACCCGCTCTATTACCTCCACCATGCTCTCTCGCGGGATCCGTGCTGTGCGTTGTGTGCGCGCTGCTGGCGCCGGCCGTGCTCTCGGCACGACGCGTGCGGCGTTGCAGAATCTCCCGGTGGACGTGCGCTCGCTCCCGCGCGCGGAGCCCGGCGAGTTGACGGCGCCGATTGTGAACCCCGCCGACAAGTACGCGGAGGTGTCGGAGGAGCTTCTCCGGTTCGGGCGGTACCTCACGGCGTGCCTCCCGAAGTACGTGCAGCAGTTCAGCGTGTGGAAGGACGAGCTTGTGTTGTACGTGGGCCCGCTGGCGCTCGAGCCGACGATGCACTTTCTCCGCGACCACACGACGCTGCAGTTCAAGGGCATGATGGACGTGACGGGCGCGGACTACCCGCTGCGCACGAACCGGTTCGACGTGGTGTACAACCTCCTCAGCACGCGGTACAACCTGCGGATCCGCGTCAAGACGTACGCGCTGGAGGTGTCGGCGGTGCCGCTGATGGTGCCGCTCTACGGCGGGGCGAACTGGCCGGAGCGGGAGGTGTACGACATGTACGGGGTGTTTTTCGAGGGCCACCCGGACCTCCGGCGCATCATGACGGACTACGGCTTCGAGGGCCACCCGCTCCGCAAGGACTTTCCCACGACGGGCTACACGGAGGTGCGCTACGACGAGGAGAAGCACCGGATTGTGTACGAGCCGTTGGAGTTGACGCAGGCGTTCCGCGACTTTTCGCTGGGTGCGAGCGTGTGGGAGCAGGTGGGCGACGGGCGCGACGTGGCGCCGGCGAGCTTCAAGTTGCCGCGGCCGGAGCCGGAGGAGGAGGCGGAGGACAAGAAGTGAAGTATTTAACGTAGACTGCAACAGACGCTGCTACTAGGCCCTGCGGCGGGCGGCGGCTATGCCGTGGAGGCCAACTCGCGCTGCTTGTCCTGGAGGTAGCCCTCCAACACCTCCAACTGCTGCTCAATGTCCTGGATGTCGCTGCGGACGCCCAGCAACGGCGCGCGGCGGCGCCCCGCCAACGCCTCGTAGAACTTTGCCATCTGCTCGAACTCGTACTTGGTGGCGCCCACGCTGTCCGGCGCCGTGCTCGGCGCCTCCAACTCGCGGATGCGCTTCTCGAGGTCCGCCAACTGCCGCTTCAACAGCACCTCCTCCCAGTCCGTGTCCTTGGTGGCGGAAAAGTCCGTGCCCACGGCGGTCTGCTGCTCGAGGCGCTGTGCGTACAGTTGGCCCGGGCGCTGCCGCGCGGGCGCCGTCTGCTGGTGCTGCAACGAGTAGTCGATCTTTTCCTGGCTGAACGTCGCGCGGAGCGCCGCCGGCACCGTGCGCGGGATGCGCCGCATCATCTGGCGCTGGTGGATGATGTGCAAGAACACCTCCGCCTGGTTGTGGTCAATGGTCAAGGCCTGCTTGGGGTTCACCAAGTTCCACGCCAGCGACACGTCCGTCTGGGGCACCTTGTCCAACTTGAGGTACACGGGCGCGAGCAGGTCGAACAGGACGCGGCCGAGGTGGTCCAGGTGGCGCTCGATCATCTCGTCGTAGCCCGCCTTGTCGCTGGGCAGGATGTACCAGTCGAAGGCGTTCAGCAACTGGAGCTCCTCGTCGTAGTTGGGCAGGGTCAGGTCCATGAAGTGCGCCTTGGAGGCGGGCACAAGCCACGCGGGGAGCGCCGCCGGCACCTCCGTCACGGTGCCGTTCACGAGATCGAACACGAGCCGCATGGTGATGCAGAACTCCTCAAAGTCGAGCTTGCCGTCGCGGTCAATGTCGGCGAGCAGCCAGATCAGCGCGAGCTGCGCCGCCGGGAGCCGCGAGTTCGCAAGCACCGGCAGCACGCGCTCGCCCGAGAGCTTCCCGTCCTCCGGCTCGAGCCCGGAGAAGATCTCCCAGTACTTTTTGAGCTCCCACTCCTCGAACTGCGGCATGGGGGGCGGCGTGCTACTGCGCTGTGCTGTGCGAAGCACGACGCAGTCCCCGCGCCCGATGCGGCAGCAGGCGCGCGGCTTTTTCCCTATTAGGCGCTATGTGGGCTTACTTGCGCTTGCGTGCCTGCTTCTCCTCGCGCCTGACGATGCGCTCGTAGCCGTCGGCGTTGCTCTCGCCGGCAAACTTGGTCACCACCTTGACGCCCCACGTCTCGCGGCTCACGCCGTACACGCGCAACATGCGGTTGGGGAACGTCTGGGTGTGTTCCACCGGCTTGAAGTCCAACGCCTTCAACGCGTCGAGGAGCACCTTGTCGGGCGAGTACGCGTCGATGAGCACGGTGACGGCCTTGCCCGGCTGGTTGTTGGCGGCGTACAACTCCTTGGCACGCAGCACGGCCCACGCGAGCAAGTCGGCGTGGAGACCGGACTTGACGTAGACCTTGCGCACGCCGAGCCCGACGATGCGCACGGTAAAGTCCTGCGCGCCCGCCACGGGCTGCACCGCCGCGTACGCGATCGGCGTGTCGCGGTACGTCATGACGCGGAAGTTGTCGCCCCGGGCCAACGCCTTGGCCATCTGCTTGCTGGAGGGCGCCGTCTCCAAGCGGGCAAAGTCGGTGAGGTCGATGCCGAGGCGCTGCTGGTGCGTCTTCGGCGCGGTGGCCATGTCGTCGCGGAGCTGCAACGTGCCGTAGCTCACCGCGAGGAAGGCGGCGGCGAGCGCGCTGAGGAAGATGCAGAAGAAGGTGATCAGCTGCGGCCGCAGGATGATGGACCCGGGCACCTCGCGCACGTCCTCGATGAGGTCCTGGACCAAGCCCATGCTGAAGCCGAGCACAAACGTGAAGACGGCGGCCGCGAGCATCGTGAGCGGGCTGCGGAACAAGTGGAGGTTGATGACGGTGGAGAGCTGCGACAACGAGTCCGCGTAGAGGTTGAGCACCGCGTACGCCACGTCGGGCGTGAGCGGGGCGGCCGTGAGCGTGGGCGGCTTGGTGTGGTCCACCGGCTCGTGCAAGGCCGCGTCCTTCTGGATGGCCATGGAGAAAAGAGTGGAAAACGGCGGCCCACGTGGGGCATCGCGCGTGCAGATTAGCGGGTGTAATTGGGCGCGTGCGGCGGCGGCGCGGGCGGCGCGGCGGCAGCGGCGATGCGCGGGCACGTGAGGAAGCCGGGCGGGGCGCGGAACAATCGGCCGGAGGCCGCGGGGGGGTGCGCGGAGGTGGAACGGGAACAATGCCTCCAGATCTGGGAGGGTCTGGCCCGCGCCGACGTGCATGCTCCGCCGTGTCTCTGCTGTGATACTGCAACATCACCGCGGCTGCAGCCCCCCTGCTGGTCGCTTTCCGGGGTGAAACTGGCGGCGGCCGCGCATGCCCGTGCTAGCGGTGAAGGCGACGGGCCCACGGCAAAGGCGACGGGCACGCGGCCTAGCCGACTGCGCGGGCGGGCGGCGCCGTGACCGCGATAGCGCCGGCGTTGGTCCGGCAGCGGGCCGCCTCGCGCGAGCAGGCGGGCGGTGGGACGATTCGTGCGGCGCGGGGCCGGTCGGAGATGGGAGTCCGGCCCGCTTCACGTGCACGCCCCGCACCTGGCACGCTCCCGCACGGGCGCGCGCCTGTTCCTGTGCGCGCTCACGTGCCCGCCGGGAACGGTGAGGTCAGCGGAGGTGCGTCAGGACCGTTGCCATGTAACGGCGCGTGCTCCGTCCCACTGTTTCCGAGATACGCGGGTGTGTGGCCGAATATTGCCGTTTTGGGCGGAGGAGCGGCGACCGTATCACCTGCAGCGGGCCGCAGGAGTCGTGCAGCGCGTTTCAGCGGCGGCACGGCCTTGTTTCGAACGCATGCCCGGGCGCGGCGGGGGGCGGAGACGGGCGGCGCCGTGCGCGGGACACGCGGGCCCGGAGACGGCGCGGCGCAAGCCCAGGGGGATCGGCTGCGGCGGCGGCCGTGTAAAGGCTAGAGTGCGGGCCGGAGAGCGGACACGCAGGCCCGCATGCACGTCTGCGGGACTCGTGCGTGTGCGTGCGGCGTGCAGGACGCACTGCATTATGCGCTGCATGCGCGCGCGGCCCGCGGCCAACATGGAGAACGAGGACGGCGGGAGCGGCGAGCGGTATAAATACATGGGCGCGGCACTGGTGCGGGCCGCCATCGCCATGTCTGCTGCCTCCGTTCCGTCCAAGCCCACGCTCGACCTCACGCCGCACGAGATTGAGCTTCTCCGCGCGCTGTGGATCGAGATGCTCACCGACGAGGGCACCGAGGTGGACCGCGACCTCGCCAAGGAGCAGGGGATGGGCCAGCAGTTGTTTGCGCGGCTGCAGTTCATCGACCAGATGTACCTGAACCTCCTCACGCTCCAGCCGGACCTCGAGATCATCTTCCCGCTGATCAAGCACCAGGCGGTGCTGTTTGCGGGCGTGCTTTCGTTCGCGCTCAGCCACTTGGAGGACGTGCTGCAGCTCGACAGCTACCTCCTCAACTTGGGCAAGCGGCACCTGCGCATCCTCAGCGTGGAGCGGCCGCACTTTGAGCTCATGGGCCAGGCGTTTGTGCAGACGTGCGAGGAGCGCATGGGCTACGACGCCTTCACGCTCGAGATGGAGCAGTTGTGGCTCGCGGTCTACCTGTACCTCGCGAACGCGTTGATGTACTTCGGGCTCGACCCGCACGTGGGCCAGTTGCAGGGCCAGCGCCAGCTCCACCGCGTGGGGTCGATGGGGTCGATTGCGTCGATGCACTCGTCCGCGACGCGCGAGAGCCCGAGCACGGTGGAGAGTGCGCTGCCGTCGGACCTCCTGTTGCACAACGCGGCGGCGCGCGGGCTGTTGATGAGACTGAGCATCTCGACGATCAACACCGCGGTGGGGTCGACGGTCGGCAAGATGCGGAGACACGAGGAGCCGGAGAGCCCGCTCCCGCCGCTCCCGGACATGGCGCTGGTCGCTCCGCTGGCTGTGGCCCTGGCCGCGCCGACCTTGAACGGCAAGATGCGCGGGCTCTACAAGCGCAAGAGCAGAAAGGAGGAGAAGGACTGCAAGGTTATGTAAACAGGTTAATGACAAGATAAGGACACGCGTGCGTAGGCGGCGGTGCCGCGGAGGCTGTCGCGGCCACTGCCCCTGGCGCGGGCCGGCGGGCTGCTGGCTCGTTGGCCGTGGCCGATCCCGCGCCGGGACTGGTATGTGCGCGGAGCTGCGTGCCCCCATGCGGAGATGGGCCGAGGCTTTGCGGACCCAGCGACAATGGCGGCATGCGTCCTGCACTGTCGTGCCACTGTTGCAGTGCGAGCGGGTGCGAGTCGTTGCGAGTGGGACGCGTCGTTGCGAGCAGGCAGCGGGAGCGGCGCGCGCCCGTACCGCTCCCGCGCGGCCCTCTAGACGGCGGCGCCCGGCGGGCACATGCGCGATCCAAAAGCAGACGCCCGCGCGCCCCGATAGGCAGGTGTGCAGCGCTGATCTTCTCTGCCCTGGCAGGTGCTGGAGCAGGGTTTTCCGATCGGCACAATGGCACGCACGGGCACGCGGCCCATGCTTTAATCCGGCATGGACATGGCCCACCCAGACGCACCGCCGTTTCAGATGGCTGCACGGATGCGTCTGGACGCCGCCGGCAGCGGCCGGGTGTTGCAGGGCCCAGCGGCCACGCGGCCCTCGGGATCGGCCGCGGATCTCCCCGCACCGCCGGCTCCGCGGCGGGAAGTCTAACGGGCCGGCGCCCCTGAGTCGGTGTCGCAGGAGGACGCACGGCGGGCTAAAGCGCAGCCGCTGCGCGCCCGGAGATGCATGCGGCCGGCGCTCAATGGCCGCTGTGCGCACTAAGTGGACGCCCTGCACACACGCGGCCGTGGCCTGCACGCACGCGACCGACCTGCACGCACGGCCGTGGCCTGCACACACAGTAACCACAACAGTCCTGCACGGTAACCACAACAGTCCGGCACCGTGGCAGCGCCGGTCCTGCAGCGTGTGGCGCGCGACCTGCACCGTGCGCGCCGTCCGGCACCGTGCGCACCGTCCGGCACGCAGCCCGCGCCCCCCGCCGCTCCTGCACGCAGCCACGCGTCCTGCACGCGTCGCCCCTGCGTGCGCCCACCGGCCCACGCGTCCGCCTCGCCCACCACCACGAATCATTTTCGTCTCCGACCCCTCCCCATGCCCATGGATCCGCCCAGGCCGCCCCACGCCGACCCTGCAGACCCCGGCCTGCCCAACCTCCTCAACGGTGCCTTCTACGCCGGCGGCCCCCTCCACCAGCCGCACGCCATGGCCGCCGCAAAACGCCGTCTGCGAGGCGAGCAAACCACCGTCTTGATGAAGAACTCTCCCTCCTTGGCCGCATTGGAGCTGGTCTTGAACCTGAAACTGGCACCGGCCCCCTCTCTCCCCGATCTTTCCGAGGAGCGCCCGGACGACTCTCTCCAGACACCCCGCGTGACGCCACACCACACCCCGCTGCACACGCCGCTGCACACGCCGCTGCACACGCCCCAGCACCCCGCCCACGCGCCTGCCCCCGCCTCCTCCGCCGACCTCGCCCGCCGCCGCATCCCCAGCGGCCTGCCCGCGCACCCCTACCTGACGTTCAAAACCTCTCCCCTGGTGCTGCAGGTGGCCGCATTCCCCGCCCACGAGCTCGCGCCCCCGATCCAGCCCGACCCGCTGTACCGCCAGACCCTGTCCGTGTACCTGCACCGCGTTCCGCTGGCCACCGCGCCCCCCTTTGACCCCTTGGGCTACCTGCCGCAGCAGCTGTACGCCCTGTCCATCCCCGCGCTGCCCTCCGTCCCCGCGCTGCCCTCGCACATGCGCACACAGCTGAACGTCCTGACGGTCGCCAGCTCGCTTGCGCCCGGCAAGCCCGACAAGAAACGGGGTCTCCGCGGGTTGTTTGGCCACCGCCGCGGCGCCAGCACCGTCCCCGCCGCCGCCGCCCCGCTGCACCTGGTGTACCCGCACGCCCAGCACCTGCGCGCCGTGCTGTCGCCCTCGTTGGCAACCATGGGCACCGACCCCGACCGCAAGCCGCGCCTCGGCTTGTTCAAGCGCAGAACCGACAAGCCCAAGGCCCTCAAGACGCTGCAGCTGCAGGGAAACCTCCCGCTGCAGCTGCCGGCGCAGCACATGTACATGCTGAGTGCAAGTGCGCTGTCGCTGAGCTTGTTTGACGTGTTCAAGCGCAAGTCGCGCCCTCCCCAGCCGTCGGCGCAGCCGTCGGTGCCGCCGCCGGTGCAGCCGCCCGCACAGACGGCGCGCCAGGCACAGCGGCCGCAGCAGTTTGTCGCGCCAACCCTGCCGACATTTGTGCCGCCCGGGCAGCAGGACACGCCGTCCGTGGCGCAGCTGGCGTCGTCGAACGACTCGCCCGTCCCATACGGCTCGTATGCACCCACAACCGTGGTGGCTGCCGAAACGCCGTTGACCCAGTACATTCCCCAGATGGAGCTGCAGACAGACACCCGCCGGAACCTCGCGTTGCCCGCGCTCCCGCAGGGGGTCACGCGCACGCGCGCGCTGCTGGCGCTGGACAGCGACGTGTCGTTTGCCGAGGGCGACGAGTCCAACGCCACGCGGGAGCGCGCGCGGCAGCTGCCGTTGCACGAGGGCGACACGATGTTCCTCAAAAAGCTCACGCCGGACGAGGTGCTGAAGGTGGTGACGATCGAGCGGTCACTCAGCACGCGGTCGGTGCGCGCCAGCACGCGGCGCTCGCAGCGCCACAGCCTCCAGGACAATGCGGAGGCGATGGGGATGACGGTGGTGCGGGGCGAGACACCGCTGCTGCCCGCCAGCCCGGCGCCGATGCGCAGCCACAGCATCTTGAAAAACAGCCCGGCCACCAAGCTGCCGTCGGTGTGGGAGACGGAGGCGCTGGGGGACACGGCGGCCGACGAGCTGGTGCTCAGTGGCGCGCTGGCGCCCGGCACCACCCCGGTGCCCGCCGAGACGGCGGCGTCTGCCAACACGCTGGCCGGGTCGGTTGCCTCGCGCCCGCTGCCCGGCCGGCGTCCGCCGCCCGCACAGCCCGCCACAGCGCAGCCGACGCCGCCGGGGACGTCGGGGCCGCCGGTGACGCCGCAGCCGCCGCAGGGCCCAATCGACCCGAACGTGCTGCGGACGCCGCAGACCCCGGCGTCGCAGGCCAGCGGGATTGCCGAGTTTGCGGACTTTATCGACTTTGGTGCGGATCTCCTGATCGACCAGTTGTCGCTCTCGCTGCGGCGGCTGTCGGTGGCGAGCGAGCGCCAGCGCGAGGTGGCGTCCATCCGCACCGTGTCGCTGGGCCGCGCGCTGCCCGCCGAGTACGTGTCGCTGCGGGACGCGCTGCCCGTCGAGTACGTGTCGCTGGGTCGCGCACTGCCGGTGCCGCTGCTGCACAGCGCGCACCTGGACCGGCTGTACCTCCTGCCGTCGGTGCGCTCGCCGTCGGTGCGCTCGGACGCGTCGTACCTGCTGGCCCACTCACACACGCTGGGCCTGCTGCACGCGCTGGAGCGGCCGGTGCGTGCGCCGAGCGCGGTGCCAAGCATCGTCGTGGACAGCCCCGCAGTCGCCGCCAGCAGAGCGCCTGCGGCCTCGCCTGCGTACTCGGAGTTCGACTCGGAGTTCGACCTGGAGTCGGCGGAGACGTCGCCGGTGGTGTCGCAGCTCGCGTTCACGCCGCTGGGCCCGCCGGCGCAGCGGCCGATCCTGATGCTGTTCCGCGGACTCCAGAAACAGCCGTGGTCGAACCTGGCGGTGGCGGCGGCACTGGTGCCGCCCCTGGCGCTGCACCAACTGATGATCCTCCTGCTGCTGGAGCTGCTGCCGGCGGTGCCGCCCAAGCTGCCGACGCACAAGGTGCGGTTCCTGCTGCGGATCATCTTGTACGAGACGTTCAGCGGCGTGGAGTACGACCGGCACCCCGAGATTGCGACGTGCAACCAGTTGACGCCCATGTTGGCGCAGCAGATCAAGCACGAGTTGAACACGCTCAAGGCGTCGATGGAGGTGCACCGCGACAGCCGCAGCTACACGCACTTTTACTAGGCGCCGTGTATAGAGACTATTTCCACCCTGCCGCCCCGCCGGCCGCCCCGGCCTACTGCCGCACCGCCTCGCCCGAGTTCAACTTGTCGTGGGCGGAGCGGAAGATCACGTCCAACGTCGCGGTGGCGCCCGGCTCGAACACCGCCACCACCTGCTCCGGCTTCTCCATCACCACCGCCACGTACCCCCCGTCGCGTCTGTCCACACACGTCGTGTCCGCCCACGCCGCCTCGTCGTACTGCGCGAGACTCACCACCGGCGGCTTGCCGTCGACAAAAGCTGGGTACGACATGCGGAAAACTCCTGCACGCAGCCACGCATCCCAAGCGGCGTGCGGCGCCCGTTTCCCCGCACCCACATGCTCGCCTTCCCGGAGGACCTCGCGCCGGCGCGGCGGCGGCGGCCGCTGCTCCTCGCGTTCGTGGCGGCGCTCTGCCGCGTGTCGGGGTGGCTGGTGGTGCTTGCGGCGGTGCTTGCGCACGCGCTCCTCAAGCCGCTCCTCGCCGAAAAGTACGCCCGCGAGCTCCTGTTCGTGCGCTTCCTCCGGCAGAAGGCGACGGGCTACGCGATCAAGTTGGTGGGCCAGTTGGGCCACGCGCCGCACGTCGTGGTGCGCCGCAACGGCAAGGTGTACGCCGAGGCGAGCACGCAGACGGACGAGGACGCGGCGCGCTTCGGCCTGGTGACGCCGGAGCCGGCGCTTGCCGAGACGCTCGAGCGGATTGCGGGCCAGTTGGCGCGCGCGAACGAGGCGGCCGCACGCGCGGCGGCGGAAATGACGCCGTTGAAGTTCCAGTTGCGCAGCACACAGTCGCACGTCGAGATGTTGTGCGGCGCGAGCCTCGGCGCGCTTCGGCGGGACCGGCAGGCCGTGGCCGAGTGCAAGAACGAGATCCGCGCCATCAAGGGTATGTATTTGCGGGGGCCGTAGTCTAGAGGCGTGGTCCAGGGCGCGCAGAAGTCACAATCCAGCCCTCCCGCACGCGCACACGCGCACACGCACCCCCGCGCCTCACTCGTTGAACGACAAGCTCTCGCCCGCCCGCGTGCTTGTCCAGCGCCACAAGGCCGGGTGCTGCGCCATTGGCCGCCGCGGCTTGAACGCCACCGACGGCGCCTCCTCGTCCCCCCCGAGGTCCTTCAAGTCGCGCACCTTGTCCGCGCGCCGCTTCAACAACTTGTTCAACGTCTCCGTCTTCTCCTCCTCGAGCTTCTTCTCCGTGTGGTTGCGCCGCCGCCGCACCATCTCCTCCTTCTTGAACTGGAGCTCCTCCTCCGTCAACGTCGACGGCACCGGCGTGCGCGTCTTGACCATCGGCAACTCCATAAGCCCGCCCTGCGCCTTCTGTCGCTCTGTCATCCGCGGAGGCGGTGTCGCCGTCGACTCCTCCTCCTCCTCCTCCTCCTCCTCTTCCTCCTCCAGCTCCTCCTCGCTCTCCACCACCTTCCGCGGCACCTTCACCTTGAGCTTCACCGGGAGCGACGGCTTCGCCACCCGCGCCCCCCGCACCGGCGCCCGTGCAGGAGCCGCCCGCCGCCGCGGCGCCACCACCGCCTCGTCGCTCTCCTCGTCAAACTCCACGTCCAGCTCCACGTAGTCGCTGCTCACCTCGGAAGACATGCTGCTCTCTACCGTTTTTGGCGCCGCACGACAACCACGCTTGGCGCCGTCTCCGCGCGCTGCGCCCGGGTGCGCGCCTGCTCCCGCGCCTGCTCCCGCGCCTGCACGCGCGCCTGCACGCGCGCCGCCTGCGTGTGCCGCTCCCGCACCTGCTCCCGCCGCTCGAGCGCCGCAAGCTCGCGGCTCGTCGGCTCCCACCGCGACTTGACGATCCGCCGGATGTCCTCCCACGACACGCCGTACATGTTTGCGAGCCGCCCGAAGGACATTTCGGGCGCCGCCGCCAACTCCCGCACCTGCGCCATCTGCTCGCGCGTGAGCCTCTTCTTCGGCGTCCACGGCCCCTGCCGCTTGAGCGCGTTCAGCCGCACGCGCCACTCCGGAAGGCGGGCGTTGCGGCGGGGCGAGAGAAGCGCCTCCCGCGCCTCCTCCGCATCCCGCGCTAGCACCACCGGCGCCCCCGCGCCAGCCAGACCCCCGCCCTGCTCGGCCCGCCGCTCGGCGTCCCGCGCCGCCTGCGCCGCCTCGCGCCGCGCCCGCGCCGTGGGGAGCGCCGGCCGCACAAACAGAAACACCGGCGGCGCAGCCACATCCCGCCGCGCAAGGAGATCGCCTGCCGCCTTGCTCTGGCGGCGCACCGCCCCGCTCCACGCCCGCACAGTAGCCCGCCACATGAACATGGGTGCACGGGTGCAGGATTCTCGCCCCGGTCTCACACGACCTCATCGCGCCGGGTAACAGGGCGGCACGCGTCTCTTCATGAACCTCCTCCGCCGGCTCCTCGACGCGCCCGCGGCGCAGGACCTCGCGCTGCTTGCGGGCGGGCGGTTGTATCTACGGCGCGCGCCGACGCTGCCGAAGGGGGCGCGCGAGTGTCTCATCAGCGACGCGCTGGCGGTGGTGCGGCTGACGGGCGTGGCGCACACATACCAGTTGGTGGTGCGGCGCGGCCACGCTGCCGAGGAGGGCGAGGGCGACGAGTCGGATCTGGAGGGCGAGCAGGGCGGCGTGCTGGACGAGTACGTGTTCACCATCGAAGCGGCGCTCGGCGTGCGTGTGCTGCTGCGCGGCGAGATGATAACGTGGCGCGACCCGGACGGCGACGCCGGCGACTGCTTCGAGTTCGACCCCGACGCGCACGTGCCGGTGGAGGCGGTGGCGGGGTTTGTGGAGAGCGTGTACCGGGCCGCGTACGAGCACAAGTACGGCTGCAGTGCGGCGGCCGTCCCTCCGGACGGCCTCGAGGAGTTCCACGGCGGGGGCGCCGGCGGGAGCGCCGGCGGCGATGCTGGCGAGGAGTTCCAGGACGCCGAGTAGTGCCCCGCCGCTGCCCTGCCCTTGGCACCGGGTGGCTGCGGGCCGGTCCTAGCTGCTTGAACGCCGAAAGGCCGAGCCGTTGTTGTGCACCTTGTGCGTCCTTCAATAGCCGAGATTTGAACCCCGTGACGGGATACCTGTGGCGGTCAAGGGTATAAAGCGTGAGTCACGGCCACGGTCGCTCTCGCCATGTCTGGCAAGCCGAGCGTTCTCCTCATTGGCAGCGGCAGCATTGGCACGGTGGTGGCGTATCTGCTCCAGCGCGGGGGGCGGTGTGCCGTCACGGCGGTGATCCGGCTGGACTTTGACCACGTCACCAAGCACGGGTACCAGCTCGAGTCGCACGACTACGGCACGGTGGAGTGCTTCCGGCCGGACCACTTCGAGCGCACGGTGGCGGAGGCGGCGCGGTACGGCCCGTTCGAGTTTGTGATTGTGTGCACCAAGAACATCCCGGAGGTGCAGCCGGTGGAGAAGTTGGTGGCGCCCGCGGTGACGTCCACGCCGGAGTTCAAGACAACGGTGGTGCTTATCCAGAACGGGTACGGGATCGAGAAGCCAGTGATCGCGGCGTTCCCGGGGCATGTTGTGTTGGGGGGGATCGCCATGATGTGTGCAACCATCCAGAATGCGAAGGTGACGCAAATCACGCACGACAAGACGGGCGTCGGCTACTTTGACAACGGCGTCGACAGCGCGGCGCACCAGGAGGCCGTCGCCAAGCAGTTCATTGCGCTCTACTCGAACGACAAGAACGACATCTACTACACGCCCGACTCGAACGAGGCGCGCTGGTACAAGCTCATCTGCAATGCCGCGCTCAACACGGTGTGCTCATTGACCATGTGCGATGTGGGGCGCGTGGACCTCGCGGGCGGCACGCAGCTGTTGTTCGAGCCGGCAATGGACGAGGTGATCGCCATCGCGCGCGCAGACGGCGTCAATGTGGGCGACACGTGGCGCGAGGAGTTGTTCTCGGCCTCGGACGGGCTCTGGTGGCACCCGTCGATGATGGCGGACATGGAGAAGGGCAACTTGCTTGAGATCGAGGTGGTGGTGGGCAACGCGTTGGCCACCGCCAAGCGCCTCGGCGTCGCCACGCCGATCCTCACGACGCTCTACCGCTTGTTGCGCGTGGTGCAGTTCCGGTTGATGGAGCAGAAGGGTCTCCTAGTCTTGCCCGAGAAGCGCCCGCCCCGCGGCGCCTTCCACACCGTCCAGTACCGCAACGCGGACCAATAGATGCTGCTGTGCGCCCTGCATGACTAATTGCCTCGAGCGTCCTGCACCCGCCGCACCCCACTCTTCCCATGGCGCGGCCGAACGTGCTCCTCATTGGCAGCGGCGGCGTGGGCACCGTCGTGTCGTACCTGATCCTGCACGCCGACAAGAGCACGCTCACGGCGGTGATCCGGCTGGACTTTGACCACGTCACCAAGCACGGGTACCAGCTCGAGTCGCACGACTACGGCACGGTGGAGTGCTTCCGGCCGGACCACTTCGAGCGCACGGTGGCGGAGGCGGCGCGGTACGGCCCGTTCGAGTTTGTGATTGTGTGCACCAAGAACATCCCGGAGGTGCAGCCGGTGGAGAAGTTGGTGGCGCCCGCGGTGACGTCCACGCCGGAGTTCAAGACAACGGTGGTGCTCATCCAGAACGGATTCGGGATCGAGAAGCCGGTGATCGCGGCGTTCCCGGGCCACGTCGTGTTGGGGGGGATCGCGCTCATCGGCTCGTCCATCAAGGACGGCAAGGTGTCGCAGTACACCCAGGACAAGACGGGCATCGGCTACTTTGACAACGGCGTCGACAGCGCGGCGCACCAGGAGGCCGTCGCCAAGCAGTTCATTGCGCTCTACTCGAACGACAAGAACAACATCTACTACACGCCCAACTCGAACGAGGCGCGCTGGTTCAAGCTCGGGTACAACGCCACCTTCAACACGGTGTGTGCGTTGACCATGTGCGACGTGGGGCGCGTGGACCTCGCGGGCGGCACGCAGCTGTTGATCGAGCCGGCGATGGACGAGGTGATGGCGATCGCAGCCGCCGACGGCGTGACGGTCGGCGAGACGTGGCGCCACCAGTTGATCTCCGCCTCCGACGGGCTCTGGTACCGGCCGTCGATGATGATCGACCTCGAGAAGGGCAACATGATCGAGATCGAGGTGGTGCTCGGCAACGCGTTGGCGGTGGCCGAGCGTCTTGGCGTCGCCACGCCGATCCTCACGACGCTCTACCGCTTGTTGCGCGTCGTGCAGTTCCGGTTGATGGAGGCGAACGGCGTGCTCACGTTGCCGCAGGAGCGCCCGCCCCGCGGTGCGTTCGAGACCATCCAGTACAGGTAGCCAGTGCACGGCCCTCACGACTTGCGCTTCTTGTCCATGCTCTTGGGACTCAACTCCTCGTCGGCCTTGCGCTTGGCCATGTTGGCGCGTGCGCGCTGCGCATGCTCCACGCTCTGGCGCGCCATCGCCACGTACTGCTCCAACGCAGCAATCGGCCCCATCTTGGACTTGCCCGGTTGCGTCGTGGTGTACGCGTAGTACATCATCAACGGCCGCATGTAGCTCATGACGTCCAGCATCTGCATCACCCGCATCGCCGCGTCCTTGAAGCCCAACTTGGACATGTGCAGAAACACATCGACACGGCTCTGGGCGTAGTGCAAGCGCAGCTCCGGGCTGTGGTGGCCGTCGATCGACGTGAGGATCTGCTTCACCGTCAGCCACTCCACGCTCGGCACAAACAGCCCCATCACCAAGTCCATCCACTCCACCTTGAGCTGCGGGTTGAAGATCGCCCGCACCGTGCCCTTGAAGCACATCAGCAGCCCGTCGTGGAACCGGTGCGTCATCGTCACACACAGCAGCTCGAGGTACAGCGTGCCGTTCAGGAGGTACTGCGCCCGGATCTTGGACGGGTGCACCTCCAACTGCAGGAGCCCGTGCGTGATGATCTGGTGCACCACCCGCGCCAACACCGGCTGCGCAAACTCGAGCGGCCGCAGGTCTGCCGTCGCCCCCGGCAGCCGCACCGTGAAGTGGATCACCCCCGTCTCCGAGAAGTAGTCGTTCGCCATCTTCTGCCAGTACTCGAGCTGGTGGTTCACGTCCAACTCCACCAGCACCACGTCGCACAACTCCATCATCTTGATGATGGCCGCCGTCAGCATCTGCTGCCGAAACATGTTCATCTGGAGCTGCGCCGCCGCCGTGAGGTTGTCGCCGTACGGATACGCCGCACCCCGCAGACCGCCCGCCGGCCCGCCGGCTGCCGGCGCGCCCGCTGCGCCCGTTCCCTCGCCCGCCGCCGCACCGCCGCCCGCGCCCGCGCCGCCCGGCACCGCCAGCTCCTCCTCCTTCTTCACGGGGCTCTCCGGCGCCCCTGCCGCGTCCCGCTGCTGCCCCCGGATCCGCGCGTACTGCTGCTGGACAAACAGGTTGAGCGGCGTGTAGTTGGACATGGGAGGAGGAGGCTTACTGCTGGTCCATCGCGCGGCCCAATCCGGCACACAAACACACGCCCACGCACACGTCGAACATGCCGGGCTCCTTGAACACGTCGCTGTAGCGGAGCGTGAGCCACCCGAGGTGTGCCGGCGTCGGTGCGTCCTGCGGGTGCTGCGGCCGCGCGCTCACGCGTTTCTGCCAAACTCACGCGTCGCGACCCGCCTCGCAGCTCTGCGCCCGCCTCGTAGATACGCTCATTCCATCGCCGCTGCCGCTCGAGACCCTCGCACGCGCCTCCTCCGCTTCTCCCGCAGCGCCCGTCGTTCTCTGCCCCCATTCCGTGTGCTCCCCTGCGTGCTCTTCTGCGTGCCCCCCCGACCCCTCCCCGGCATCAGCAACGCGGCGCACCGCCACACACAAATGACCACGCTTGACGAAAACTCGCTGCCCACGCCGCCGTCGCCGTCCAAGGACTTGCTCCCGCGCCTCCCCGCCACCATGCACGTCAACACGTTGCACCACGACACCCTGCTGTACACCCGCTTGCGCGCGGACATCGACAACCCGCTGGATCTGGGCACCGAGTCCCCCCGCGACGCGCCGCACCCCGTGGGCAGCTATCTCGGGATTGATCTCGACCGCGCGGGCGGCTCGCCGGACGTGTCGCCCGAAACATCGCCCGTGAAGCGCCCGCCCAAGGGCCTGCTGTCGCTTGCCGCGCGCCTGCCGACCAGCAACACCAGCAGCCGCTACGGCGACAACGTGGACGCGTACTATTCGGACGCCCACTCGGACGCGCCCTTGGACGCCCACTCAGGCGCATCCAACCACGGCCTCGCCGATGACTCCTCGGGCGTGGAGGCGCCCGACACCTCCATCAACCTCGCCCACGTGGGCACGCCGCGCAGCGACAACCCGCCGTCCTTCAAGACGCGCACGTCGCCCGCCGACAGCCCCGCCGGCAGCCACGCCGGCGACACTGCCGGCGACATCTCGAGCGACTCCGTCCGGGTGAGCCGCAACCCCACGCTTCTGAAGGTGGTCACCCCAACCACCGCCCCGACGCCGCCAGCCCCACCGGCCCCGCCCGCTGTGCAGCTGGTGCCAGCGCCCGCACCGGTGCCTGCACCGCCTGCGCCGCCGCCTGCTCCGTCGCCGTACTCGCTGCGCGCCACCACACCGCGCGCACCCAGCCGCACCCTGTCCAATCTCTTTAACCGCAAAAAGAAGCCGGTGTCCTCGCAGGGCGGCGTGCGGAACGTGTTCCTGTCGCTCGTGGGCTCGATCCGCGGGCTGGAGCGGCCGGAGCGCAACCTGGGCTCGCTACTGCTCAAGATCTCGACCCCCTTCAACGCCAAACACATTGCCCACGTCGGCGTCAACAACGAGACGGGCGAGTTCACCGGCATGCCCGCCGAGTGGCAGAAGCTCCTCAGCGCCAGCGGCATCACCGAGCGCGAACAGGAACAGAACCCGCAGGCGGTGATGGACATTGTCGCCTTCTACCAGGAGTCGACCGAGCACCCCGACGACGCTGCCCTCCACAAGTTCAAGTACACGGACGGCAACGTGCTGCAGCTGCTGGGCTCGATCGTGCTGGACCTGCCGGCGCGCGTGCTGGTGAGCGACCCGTTCAACCCGGGCGACCAGCTGCCGGTGGGCGACTTCCAGTTCATCCCCACGCGGCCGGCCCCCAAGCCGCCGGGGCAGACCGCGGCGGGGGGGCTGCCGGACCGGCTGCCGGACCGGCGCACGTCGTACGGGTTAGCGCGCACGTTGTCGTCGCTCAAGGCGTACCGCAACGGCACGGCACCCAACGGCCACCCGGCCATCTCGGCGCCGCACACCAACCCGGTGTTGCCGTCGGACCGCTTCCCGCTGCCGCCGCGGCTGCGGGTGCCGCGGCTGGTGCTGCACAACCAGATTGCGCAGCCCGTGTACGCGGAACAGTTCGAGGACCGGAACTTTACGCCTGCGCGGCCGCCGCCGCCGCCGCCGACGGGCGCGAACAAGCCCGAGGCGGCTGTGCCGGTGCGCCAGGCCCCGCCGCCGCCGCCGTTGAAGTCGCCGGTGTCGCCGCTGCCGCCGGTGGCTTTGCACTCGCCGGTGCAGATGCAGGAGGCGCCCGAGGAACCCGCAGTGCCGGCGCTGCCGGTGCCGCCGGTGCCCGCGGAGCCGCCGGCGGACGCGTCGCGGACGCGGGACCCGCGCCAGGTGGCGTTGAACCAGGCCAAGAAGCGGGAGGAGAAGCGGATGCGGAGCCAACAGGTGTACACCCGGCTCACGCAGATCTGCACGCCGGGCGACCCGACGCAGTGGTACCAGGGGTTGACCAAGATCGGCCAGGGCGCAAGCGGCGGGGTGTACACGGCACTGGTGGTGGACACGGCGCAGGTGGTGGCAATCAAGCAGATGAACTTGGAGGAACAGCCCAAGAAGGAGCTCATCATCAACGAGATCTTGGTGATGAAGGCGCTGCAGCACCCGAACATTGTCAACTTCATGGACAGCTACCTCGTGAAGGACACGTTGTGGGTGGTGATGGAGTACATGCAGGGCGGGCTGCTCACGGACGTGGTGCTCCACTCGGCCATGACGGAGGGCCAGATCGGCGCGGTGTGCCGCGAGACGCTCAAGGGGTTGGAGTTTCTCCACTCGAAGGGCGTGATCCACCGGGACATCAAGCTGGACAACGTGCTCCTCAGCATGGAGGGCGCCATCAAGCTCACGGACTTTGGCTTCTGTGCGCAGATCAACGAGGTGAACCTCAAGCGCACAACCATGGTGGGCACGCCGTACTGGATGGCGCCGGAGATTGTCACGCGCAAGGAGTACGGGCCGAAGGTGGACGTGTGGCTGTTGGGCATCATGGTGATCGAGATGATCGAGTGCGAGCCGCCGTACATGAACGAGACGCCGTTGCGGGCGTTGTACCTCATTGCGACGAACGGGACGCCGGAGCTCAAGGAGCCGGAGTTGCTCCTGATGGACTTGAAAAAGTTCCTCAGCCGGTGCTTGCAGGTGTACACGGAGCGGCGCGCCACGGCCACGGAGTTGCTCACGGACCCGTTCGTGCTGGAGTTGGCGGACGACTGCACGCTGTTGGCGCCGTTGGTGAGCATAGCGCGGGAGAAGAAGGAGAGCGAGGCCGCGGGGGCATAGCGCGGGGGACAGAGGGCGGGGCGGCGCGAGCCCCCGCAGAACCCCCCGCCACGTACCAATCTGGGACGCTGTACCGTATGCCGATAGAACAGAGCACATGCGGCCATATCGGTGCGGGGTGGCGCGTCGTGCGCGCACCGGACACCGTGTTCGTGCTGCCACGTTTGTCAGCGCGCGCGTGTGGCTGCGGCGGCCACACCGACATCTTCCTCATGAAGCTCTCTGCCCTCAAGTTCTCCGCCTTGGCGGCGCTCCTTGCCTCCGTGGTCAACGGCGACGGCGCCATTGCCGACCCCAGCTCCGCCGTCGTGAAGCTCCTGGCCGACAAGTTCGAGCTGTTCATTGCCGAAAACCCGCTCGTGCTCGCCGAGTTCTTTGCCCCCTGGTGCGGCCACTGCAAGACGCTCGGCCCCAACTTTTCCAAGGCGGCCGACGAGTTGGCGCCCGCGGGCGTCGTCCTTGCGCAGGTCGACTGCACCGAGGAGGAGGACTTGTGCCGCGACCAGGGCGTGCGCGGCTACCCCACGTTGAAGGTGTTCCGCGGCGACGTGGAGGCGGCGCAGGACTACGCCGGGGGCCGCACCGCCGACCAGATTGTCGCGTACATGACCAAGCAGAACTTGCCGGCGGTGCAGGAGGTGGAGGGCGCCGCGGTGGAGGAGTTCCTCGTCGAGACCGAGGGCCCCGTCGTGGTGGCGGTCGGCCTGAGCTCCAAGCAGAACGCGGAGGTGTTCTCCTCGACCGCGTCCAAGCTCAGAGACAGCTTCACGTTCGTGTCGACCGACCTGTTCGGCGACCACCCCAAGGGCACCGTGTTGGTGTTCAGATCCGACGACCGCGAGGAGCCGCTGGTGCTCAAGGCGTCCAAGAAGCTCGCTGCGGAGGCGCTCGAGGAGTTTGTCGCCACGGAGCTGCGCCCGTACTTTGGCGAGTTGACCGCGGAGCTGTACCGCGGCTACGCCGAGTCGGGCCTCCCGATGGCGTTGTACTTCTACACGACGCCCGAGGAGCGCGCGGAGGTGGCGCCGTTGTTCAAGCGCTTGGCCAAGGACAAGGTGGCGGCCGTGAACTTCCTCGGCCTTGACGCGAACCTGTACGGGCTGCACGCGCTGAACCTCAACGCCGAGCAGAAGTTCCCCGCGTTCATCATCCACGACAACAAGATGGACTTGAAGTACGTGCACCCGCAGGAGGGCGACGTGACGCTCGAGTCCGTGGAGGCGTTCGTGAGCGAGTACGTGTCCGGCGCGGTGGAGCCCGTCATCAAGTCGGAGGACATCCCCGAGACGCAGGAGGAGGCGGTGTACACGCTCGTGGGCAAGGAGTACGACGCGATTGTGAACGACGACGCGCGCGACGTGTTTGTCGAGTACTACGCGCCGTGGTGCGGCCACTGCAAGCGCTTGGCGCCTGTGTTGGAGGAGTTGGCCGAGACGTACGCCAAGTCGAGCGAGAGCGGCAAGGTGAGAGTGGCCAAGTTGGACCACACCGCCAACGACGTGCCCGGCTTGCAGCTCGAGGGCTACCCCACGATGATCTTGTACCCCGCGGGCGACAAGAAGAACCCGGTCCGCTTCGAGGGCGAGCGCACGTTCGAGGGCATTGCCGAGTTCATCAGAGAGAACGGCAACAACAAGGTGGACGCCTCCAAGCTCGTGGAGAGAGACGTGGCCGACATCATCGGCGAGGAGAACGCCGAGGCGATCAAGAAGGCGGCCGCCGAGGCCGAGCACGACGAGTTGTAGGGCAATAGCAAGCAAGTCTTTGGTTACGCTGACGCGGCGTGCAGCCGTCGGGAGAGTTTGGCGGGATCGGCGCCGCGTCCGTGACGAGAGCTTGGTGGCGGCGTGCGCGATGGCGCCGCGAATGGCGTGCGGGGCGGTGGGGGTGGCGTGGTATTGCGCTACGGCGGTCTAGTACCAGTGCTTGTGGTTCTTGCGGCCGAACGGGTTCCAGTCGCCGGCGTTCGCCTCGGCGGCAGGCTCGGCGGCGGGCGCAGCGGCGGGCTCGGCGGCGGGCGCAGCGGCGGCGGTGAAGGCGAGAGCAAGAGCGGTGAGGGCGGCGGAGAGCTTCATGGTGGAGAGCGGTGCGGAGGGCGGTGCGACGAGCGGGGCGGCACACGGCGGGGGTTATATACCCGGGAACGCGGTGGCCGTCCCGCGGTGCCCGGTCCGCCTCGGGCTCTGTTTCATCAGGCGAGCGGCGTGTTGCAGCGCGCCTGTTGCCGGCGTGTTGCAGCCCGACGTGCCTGGACGCGACGGCGTTTGAGAAGCGCGGGTGCGTCGTGTGCAGATTCGCGGCGGACCCCTCGGGGCCGACACGGCTCGATCGCCTCGGCCAGCACGGCGGCGGACGGCGGGCGCTGGCGCGCGCATGGAGTCGCTATACCAGGCCTAGTAGTGGTTCTTGTGGTGCTTGCGGGAGTAGTGCTGCCAGCGCCACCAGGGAGCAGCGGCGGGCACGGCGGCGGCGACAGGCGCGGCGGTGGCAGCAAACGCAAGGGCAAGGGCGGCAAGAGCAGCGGAGAGCTTCATGGTGGCCGCCCTCCCGACGGGGACGGCAGAGGGCTATATACCCGCCGGAGACGCCGCCCCACCGCGCGGCCACGGCTGCTGGAACCAGTCAAGACCCTTGGCCACGGCGGTCCGCTTGACAAGAGCACCCCGGCGGGGGCGAGCGCTTGGAGATGCCCTCGCGGCGCACCCGCCGCCGGCAGCCTGTGGGAGAACACGGTGCATTGAGCTACCTGCCGCCGGGGCAGACTAGTGGTAGTGGCCGTGGCCCTTGCCGTGGCCGTGGCCGTGGCCGTGGCCGTGGCCGTGGCGGTGCCCCCAGAAGCGGTTCCACCACTTGCCGAAGAAAAGCGGCTCGGGCGCCGGCTCGGCAGCTGCCTCGGCAACCGCGTTCGGCTGAGCCACCGGTGCTGCAGCTGCAGCAGAGACGAGGGCAAGAGTGGTGAGCGCGGCAGAGAGCTTCATGGGTGGAGGATGGAGCGCCAGAGCCGGATCCCGGGGGCCTTATATACCCCGCCGGAGAGCATGGCCGCGCGGCCCGGCCACCGCGCCGGGCCAATCTCCCAGCACGCCGCCGCCGGACGGCGGATTTGCCGCGCCCGCCCAGCGAAGCGGGGTGCGATCGGCAGCCACCTGCCCGCCCGCCGCACGGATCGGGGCTTGGGCGCCGTGCAGCGTGGCTTGGCGGTGTCCACAGCCGGCACGCGCGCGGTCCCGAACGGGCAGCCCGGCTCAGGGGGATCGCCCGTGCGGGCGCCAATGGCTCGGCGCGCGTGCCCCGCGAGGTGTGGTTGGCGCGCTGTGCGGATTGCGCAGCCGACGGGCTTGGCGGGCGCGCTCGGCACGCGAGCGCGGCACGCTTGCGGCCGCGGGGCGTTTCAGGGGGTTGCGTCTGCCCAGCACGCCGGCGTCGCCCCGCGGCCTCCCCGCAAGCCCGCCACGGGCCCGCGCCGCGCCAGACCCGCCGGTCGTGCCCGGCCCACGCCGGTCGTGCCCGGCCCACACGTGATTCCCCATATTCGGCGCGGCGGCGGCATTTTTCCACCGCACCACCGATGCACACGTACAGGACGGCGCGGCGGGCGCTCCCGCGGCTTGCGCGCGGCAGCCAGTTCTCGGCAGACGCGCTCCGGGCGCTCAAGGCGCGCGACGAAAAGGCCGCGCACGTCGAGTTCGACGCGATCGCCGCCGACCACCTCTTGCGGCGCAACGCGCCCGCGCTCTCGCCCGAGGAGGAGGAGGTGCGGGCGGCGCACCGGGACACGCTCTACGACGAGGCGGCACGGCTCTACGCATACTTTTCGGAGCAGGCCATGGCCAAGGTGACGCAGCAGGAGAGCGACAAGGTGCGCGCGGTGGTGACGGGGCTCACGCCGGCGCAGCGGCGTTTGTTCCGCAACCACAAGTTCGAGTTCCCCAACGTGGTGTCCCTGCCGGCGACGGCGGGCAGCGCCTTCTCGCCGCAGGAGCTCTATCTCCGGCTGTTGTACTTCAAGCGCAACACCGCCAACCTCGGCGCGGCCGTGAAGGACGTGTACCGCCCGGCCGACGACCACCGGCAGCCGCCTGGGCCGGAGGAGGTGCTGGTGCGGGCGTTGATGGCCGCGGGCGCGCACTTGGGCCACCCGGTGCTGTTGTGGGAGCCCAAGACGCAGCCGTACATCTACGGCGAGTACCAGGGGTTGATGATGATTGACTTGGAGCAGACGGTGCTGCACCTCCGGCGTGCGGCGCGCGTGGCGGAGGGCATTGCGGAGCGCGGCGGGGTGATTGTGTTTGTGGGCACGCGCGAGGGCCAGAAGACGGCGGTGGAGGCGGCGGCGCGGCGGCTGAACGGCTACTACGTGGCCAAGCGGTGGATCCCGGGCACGCTCACGAACTGCGGTGTGGTGAGCGGCGCGTGGGGCCGCAAGGAGGTGGACCTCGCGGACGAGGCGACGGGCAAGGCCTTGGACGAGCAGCAGCGCAAGGCCGCCATCTTCCCGGACCTTGTGGTGGTGCTCAACCCGGAGGAGAACGGCGTGTGTCTCTCGGAGTGTGTCAAGGCACGCATCCCCACGGTCGCGTTGGTTGACACGGACGTGGACCCGCGCATCTGCACGTACCCCATCCCGTGCAACGACGACAGCGTGCGCGCGGTGTCGATGGTGGTGGGCGTGTTGAGCAAGGCGGCGCAGAAGGGCGCCGAGCTGAGAAGACGCCAGGTGCGCGAGTACCAGGAGTGGCGCCTGGAGGCGGCCGACACGGAGGCGGCCGGGAGACCGTAGATGTACATAGCATTCGGGATGCGCAGGGTATGCAAAGGAGGGGCGCGGCGGTCATGGGCTGGCGGCGGGCTCGGTGGCGGGCTCGGTGGCGGGCTCGGTGGCGGGCTCGGCGGCGGGCTCGGCGGCGGCGCGCGCGCTGGCAACTGTAATGCCGCTGCGCACAAGCACGTCCCGCAACGAGCACTGCACCCCCCCGACGCTCTCCCACGGCTCGTCCAACCGAGCGTGCGCAAACGTCTCTTCAAGCTCCACCGCCACGACCCGCCAGCCGTACACCGTCTGCAAGCGCCGGAGCTTGGCGCATACCATCACCAACCTGGCCACGCCCGCGTGGTTGCGGTGGCACCACTCCGCCAAGCCCACAACCACCAACGTGCGCTGCGGCACGCCCACCACCTCCGTCTCCAGGTCCAGGCTGGAGACGGAGTCCAGCTCCACGTCCAGCAGGTGCGGCAGCGCCCACAGCACCAGCAGCCCCAGCGAGCCCGAGCGCAGGCGCGGCTCCGCCCAGCGCTCGGCGTCGGCCTCGCGCACACGCACAAGCTCGGCCAAGGCGCCCACAGTGGGCACGTGTGCAAGCTCGGCGTGCGCGAGGTTGATCTTGCGGAGCACCAGCACCGGCACCGCGGCGCGCGTCTGGTGCGGCGCGGCGTGCGCGGCGTCAAAGGTGGCAATGTCGAGGGTGTCGTGGTCGGTGGACGGCGTGTCGAGGAGCCCGTACACGTCCGCAAACGCCGGGAGAAACACAAGCCGCGTGCGCTCGGCCGCCATGGGATGTGCGTGTGCGTGTCTCCGCGCGTGGTCGCCACGCGCCGGCGTTGTCGAGCGGGCCAGCATTGCTGCGGGTATCCAGGACACGCCGGCGCGCGTTGGCGGCGCAGGGGCGCAGGGGTGCAGGGGTGTGTCCGGCAGCGCACACCCGTGCACCCGCCGGTTTGTGTGCGCCCGATCGGGATAAACAAACACAAGCGCTCCACCAGCTCCCCGCCATGGACCCGCCCTCGCTGCCGGTGCTCCTCGACACGCCCACGAAGCCGCGGCACCGCGGCATGGCGTTCACGCTGCCGCCCCGCAGCAGCGTGCCCTGGGACGCCGACGGCGACGATCTCGCCACGCGCCTCGCCGCCAAGTACTCTCTGCGGCTCACCTCGACCGTCTTTTCCGAGTTGGACTCGCGCGCGAGCGACTTGTTGGGCCAGGCCGACCGCATGATTGACAACGGGAGCAAGCTCACGCCGGTCAAGACGCCGTTGATCCGCCGCGGCGGCGACCGCCGCTTCCAGGCCCACAGCGAGCACCGCCGCCGCAGCGGCCGCTTCTCCCAGACCCACATGCACCAGTTCCACAAGATGGACTCCATCGGGCTGCACTACGCCGCGTTGCGGCTGCGCAACGAGCCGCCCAACCCGCCGGCGGCCGCGCCTCTCCCGGCCAAGCGCACGCGCGACGGCGACGAGAACGACGTGGACATGGAGCAGGCCGGGGTGCCCAGCGCGCCGGCGTTTGTGCCCAGCGCGCCGGCGTTTGTGCCCGCAGCGGCGGCGGCCCCCCCTGCCGCACCCTCCCCCGGCACGGTGCACCGCCCGCCGTCGCCCGTGAGCGCAGAAAAGGCCCCGCTCGCGGTGCCGATTGCCTCGCCCGTGTCGCCCGCGCCCATCGACATTGACGACGCCGAGTTCTCGCCCGAACACCCCAAGCGCGTCACCACCGTGCTTGCCGCCACCCTGGTGCCCAAGCGCCGCCGCACGCTCGTGGGCCCCCAGGACGTGCCCAAACACACCCCCGAGGGCGCGCGGCTGGTGCAGCACACCGGCATGTCGTCCGAGTTCAACAAGGTGTTGAAGTTCCCGCGCGAGACGCGCCCCTCGTCCGCCACCGCCGCCACCGCCAGCAGCAAGGCCCGCGTCGTCCGCCGCCCCCCTCTCGTGCCCCGCGGAGTAGGAGGGACGCACGGCGTCGCGGTGTGCACCAAGCCCATGCCGCGGCCGCAGCAGCCACCGCCGCCGCCCATGAAGCGCAGGCCGCTGCGCCAGTTCCAGCCGCCGGCGCGCGTTGCCGGCCCCACCGGACTCACGCGCTCGGCCGGCGTGCTGGCGGGCATGAGCCGCCTTCTCGCGCCGACACCGCTCCCGCGCGCCGCCACGACCGACACCCTCTCGCTGTACCGCCGGCGCGCGGGGCGGCCGCTGCCGCCGGGCAGCCCTCTGCGCACGCGCGAGAGCCAGCCGGCGCGCACGATCCGGCGCGTGGAGAGCACGCGGAGTCTTCAGGGCAGGCCCGCGTGGAGATAGGGACGCGGCGGCCGCTGCAGGCCGCCCTACAGTAATTGACATGGTGAGCTGGGTGTGGATTCGCTACGGACGTCTGGCGGTTAGTGCGTGCTCACCGGCGGTCAGAAGAAAGGCTGTTTGCAGTGTCGGGAGGTCCTGAGTGAAACTAGGCGTGTTTCGGAGCCTCCGTTCTCAAACGCAAATTAAATCATCATGTCGCGGCGGGGACATACCAAGAACACGGCCCGGCGGGCGGCCCCGGGAAGAACGCGTGCAGCGCGTGGGCAGAAAACGGGCGAAAAACGGCCGCGCACATGCGCCGCGCGCGCACCCGTGCACCCTCCGCGCACCCGTGCACCCATCCCGCACCCGTGCACCTGCCGGCCGCTCCGGAGCCGCCGCGGCCGTTCCGTGCCGGGCCCGCTATCACCGCCCACGGCCACTGGACACCCGCGCCTCCCGCGTTTGCCACCGCCCCCTGCCGCTGCCGCGCCCGTGTCTGCCCGCCGCACTGCATCCGGCCATCGCGAGCCCCCATCTGCACGCGCCATCGCCACCAATGTCCCATCCCGCCGACGTGCCGCGTGGGTCCGCGCCGGCCGCGTCCGCCGCACCGGTGGTTCTGCCCACCCCGATCAAGCGCTCTGGCAGCGTGAAGCAGCTCCTGCGCCTGGTGATGCGTGCGCTCACGCCCACGCCGCGCAAGCCGGCCGAACAGCCCGCGCCCAGCGCCCCGCAGGACGCCGCCCCCGAGGACGCGCCCGAGCCCAGCCGCCGGTCTGGGTTCTTTGGCCGTGCCCGCAGCCCTGTCTCGTCGGGCCCGCCCAAGGCACCCAAAGACCCGCTGGAGCCCGACTGGATGCTGCCGGTGAACGGCATTGCCAAGCTGCTCGTGACGTTGCTCACGGCCGCCAGCATCTACCTGCCCGACCCGCACACCTTCACGGGTGAGGAGGTGGCGGAGAGCACGCACGGCGAGAGCTCCGAGTTTGAGGACCTCAACCTCCTGAAGGGCTTGGACGAGTTGCTCGCGCTGGTGATGCTGACCAAGAGCCACCACCACCACCACCACCACCACCGCCGCCGCCACGCCAAGACAAAGCCGGGACAGACCGAGGACAGCGGCGAGCCCGCGGGGTCTCGCACGAGCATGCTCTTTGACGTCGACCACGAAGAGGACGACCGCGAGGACGAGGTGGAGGCCGCGCTCAGACAGCAGTTTCTGCTCGAGCCCGACGAGCGGGTCGCCGACAACTTCCGCTGTCTTCTCCTCCACAACGTGTTGCTCTCGGGCCACATGTACCTCACCCAGAAGCACGTGCTCTTCTTTGCGTACCTTCCCAAGGCCAAGGACGGCGTGGTGCACTCGGGCGCGTTGGTGCAGCGCGTCGGCCGCACACCCGGCCGCCGCATGAACAAGCGGTGGTGCGTCTTGAAGGAGCACACGCTCTGCGTCTACAACAGCGCGACCGACTTGTACTTCCCGCTGTTGGTGATCGACCTCCGGTACGTGTTGCGCGTGCGCGCGGTGGCGGCGCGGCCGTGCAGCCCACCGCCCGAGACGGAGTGCCCCGTCGGGGCACACCGCCTGACGGAGGACGACGAGGTCGGGGGCGACGCCGAGCAGCTGTGGTTCCACATCGTCACCGACCTGCACACGTACAAGTTCCGCGCCGCGCTGCAGCACTTTGCCCACCAGTGGGTCAACTTGTTGAAGAAGCAGATGTTCACCGCCAAGCAGAACGGCCACGACGTGGCCATCAAGATTCCGCTCGCGCTGGTGGTGGATGTCGAGGACAGCACCCCGTTTGGCTCCATGCAGAGCGACAGCGACGAGACACAGTTGGACATCCTGGCGCTCCTTCTCGCCAACATGGAGAGCTCGCCCACGTTGATCCGCTTGCGCGCCATCGAGGGCTACGCGCTCGACGACTGGCACTTTCTCAGCCTCGTTGACGGGCTGGGCCTCGTGGCCAAGGTGCGTCTTGCCGTCGAGCGCGCCAAGGCGGCCGTCGCCGAGTCCGAGTCCGAGTCCCCCAGCACCACGCCGCAGCCGCACGAGCCCATGTCCAACATTGACCCGTACACCAGCGCGATCGAGAAGGAGGTGGCGGCGCGCAAGCAGCAGCAGCGGCAGCTGCGGTTGTTCCGGAGCGCCAGCGCGTCGCGCACGGCCGACGCGAGCCACGACGAGTACCCGTTCTTGAAAAAGTACTTTCGCAAGGACGCCGGGGGCGGCACTGCGTTGCCGGCCAGCGACCCAAGCGAGTCGGCAGACGCCCTCTCGCCCGAGTCAAGTGGGTACGTGTCGCCGCTGTGGGAGGGGGTGGAGGCGCCGCTGAACGAGGAGCTGGACGAGCCCCCCGTCCGCCGCGCCTCGTCGCCGACGCAGCTCCCGCCGGAGACCCACCGGTTCCACCGCCGCCACCGCGGGTGGGGGCCCGGGCTGTTTCTCAAGCAGATGGTCTTCTCGGCCGACGTGCTCAACTACGCCTCGGCCATGTGGGCCGCCGGGCCGGCGCACTACCTGAACGCGCTGGCGGTGGCTCTCGGCACGGACGACCCGTACTTTGTGGCGCTGGAGGAGGACCGGGCAATCGCGAATCAGCGCTTCCGCAAGCACTTTGGGCTCGACGACAGCACGCAGCTCGTGCTGAGCTACTACACACACTTCCACCGCAACGTGCCCGTGTACGGCAAGGTGTACGTGGGGCTGTCGGAGGTGTGCTACCGGAGCTTGTTCCCCGGGGTGAACATCAAGATGATTCTCCCGCTCGAGGACCTCGAGACGTGCTACACCGAGAAGGGGTTCCGCTTCGGCTACTCCGGGTTGGTGCTCGTGATCCGCGGCCACGAGGAGCTCTTTTTCGAGTTTTCGTCGTCGCACGCGCGGGACGACTGCGGGTTGGTGCTTCTCCAGCAGTTAGACGCAGTGGCCGGGGTGCAGCCGCGGACCCAGGTGCGGCCGCCGCTGCCGCCTGCCGGGCGGGCACGCATCCAGTTGTACGAGAACGAGCTCGCGAACACGGTGGGCGTGGACGTGCCGATCATCCTCGAGGCGAACCCGTTTGCCAAGACGGTGGTGCGGCCGCACACGCCGTACCGGTTCACGCTCCTCACGATCGGGCTGCGGGGCGACGTGCAGCCGTACATTGCTCTCGCCAAGGGGCTCATTGCACAGGGCCACCGCGTGCGCATTGCGCTGCACGCCGAGTTCCGCGCGTGGGTGGAGGGCCACGGGGTGGGGTTCACGGAGATTGCCGGGAACCCGGCAGAGCTCATGCTGTTGATGGTGACGCACGGCACGATGCTGGTGCTGTTTCTCAAGGAGGCGAGCAGCAAGTTCCGCGGGTGGATCACGGAGTTGCTCGACCTGGCGTGGACGGCGTGCCAGGACACGGACGTGCTCATCGAGCTGCCGTCCACCATGGCGGGCATCCACATTGCCGAGGCGCTCAACATCCCGTACCTCCGCGCCTTCACCATGCCGTGGACCAAGACGCGCGCGTACCCGCACGCCTTCATCGTGCCGGACCAGAAGCGCGGCGGCAGCTACAACTACCTCACGCACGTCATGTTCGAGACAGTCTTCTGGAAGGGCACGGCGGGCCAGATCAACAAGTGGCGCCGGAACACGCTCAAGCTCCCGCCCACGAACTTGGTGAAGATGCAGCAGTTCAAGGTGCCGTTCTTGTACCTGGTGCTGCCGGCGGTGATGCCGCCGCTGGTGGACTTTCCCGACTGGGTGCGGGTCACGGGCTACTGGTTCCTTGACGAGCAGCTGCTGTACACGCCGCCCGACGCGTTGGTGGCGTTCATGGAGCGTGCGCGCCGCTTGGGCAAGAAGTTGGTGTACGTCGGGTTTGGCTCGATTGTGGTGCTGGACCCGCAGGAGCTCACGCGCGCCGTTGTGGACGCGGTGGAGCAGGCGGGCGTGTACTGCATCCTCAACAAGGGGTGGTCGGACCGCTTGACGGGCGGCAAGGAGGTGGAGGTGGCGCTCCCGGAGTGCGTGTACAACGCGGGCACGGTGCCGCACGACTGGTTGTTCCCGCAGATGGATGCGGCGGTGCACCACGGCGGCAGCGGCACGACGGGTGCCACGTTGCGCGCGGGCATCCCCACCATCATCAAGCCGTTCTTTGGCGACCAGTTCTTCTACGGCGGACGCGTGCAGGACCTCGGGGCGGGCGTCTACCTCCGCAAGTTGAACGCGAGGCTGTTGGCGCGGGCCCTCAAGGACGCCACCACCAAGAAGCGCATCATCGACAAGGCGCGCTTGGTGGGCGAGCGCATCCGGGCAGAGGACGGCGTCGGGGCCGCCATCGAGGCCATCTACGGCGAGTTGGAGTACGCGCGGCGCATGGTGCTGGAGCGGCGTCTGGGCGCGGCGGCACCGCCGACGGCCGAGCAGGAGCGGGAGTTGGCGGACGCGAGCGCGTGGATGGAGGTCGACGCAGACACCTCCTTGTAGCACATGACATGTCTTTGATATGCGCTGGGGCGCGCCGCACCCCGGTCTGTGCGCGTCCAACCCCATCCCGCCGGCTCATCCCGCCGGCTGCATCTTGCACCGTCTCCCCGATGTTTGGTTCCTCTCGCCCGCACGAGCACGGGCCCTGGCGCGCCTCCGCGGCGCCGCCCACGCTACGACCGCCGCCGGCGGGGGCATGGCTGGGTGGTGGGGGGTGCGCGCCGCTGCTGCCACAGCCGCAGCCGCCCGTGGCGCTCGTGCTTGGCTGTCTATCGCTCCCCGTCTCCTCCGTGGGGGTGCGCGACGACGTCCTCTTCTTTCTCGGCGCGGTGGGCATTGCTCCCCCCAGCGCCGAGGGGGTCCGCCAGCTCGGCACGCCGCTTGCCACGGCGGACCACCCGTGGTTCCGCTATCTTCTGCGGGTGGCGACGCCAGACGTGTTGGCTGCGGCGACTGCCGTGTCGCTGCCGTTGGAGGTGTTGCGGGCACTGGTGTGGGCGGCGCCGGACGAGCCCGAGCTGCTGCCGCCCGCGCTCGTGGCGGCGCATGCCTGGTGCGCGGCCATTGGCGGGCACCAGTTTGTGGCGCGGCTCCACCGGCTTGTCGGGGGCGACGAGCGGTTGTTGGTGGTGGGGTTGGCGTTGTTGGTGGTTGGCACGTTGGGCGCGGGGGTTTCGCGCCCGCTTTGGGCCCCGCGGGAGGCACTGCCGGTGCTGGCGCCGGCCATCGGGATCACCCTGGAGGTGAGCGCGTCCCAGGTGGGCTGGGGCGGAGCGGAAGGGGCGGGGCTGGTGGCGAGAGAAGCCGGCGTCGAGACGGGCGTGCCGGCAGCGCCCTCCTCCGGAACCGCCAGCGCTGGGTCGCTGGACGGAAACGCGGGCACGCCCGAGTCCGATGCTACGCTGCCGGCGGGCCTGCCCCCGAGCCCTGTCCACCGCTCCGCTCTCTTTCACGCCCTTGTGGACGACATTGACGGTGCGTTTGCCGCGCCGGCGGCCGAGAACCTGTGGCGCCCGCTCGTTCTGTCGCCGCCTCTGCTTGCGCCCGTGAAGGAGGCGTCCGCGAAGGAGGCGCCTGCATCCGTGCGCGAGCCCCCGGCGGAGAGGAAGAAGCCACAGCGCGCTCCCAAAGCCAAGGACGACCGCAGGGCACGCATTGCCCCGGTGGTGTTGCAGTGGAGCAACCGCGCCTCGAAAGGGGGGCCGGAGATCGAGCCGGAGATCGAGCCGGAGATCGAGCCGGAGATCGAGCCGGAGATCGAGCCGGAGATCGAGCCGGAGATCGAGCCGGAGATCGAGCCGGAGATCGAGCCGGGGGTCGGGTCGAAGGCCGTGACAGAGCTACATCCAGCCCGACCGGAGAACGAGAACTCCCCTCCCTCTGCCGCGCCCCCTATCTCCGCCACAGCGCCCGCCGCCCGTGCCACCGGCCACGTGCGCCCCAAACACCCGCCGCCCAAGCCCAAGCCCAAGCCCAAGCCTCCCCAACCTCCCGCCGGCTTGGCCCTCTTCAGCCTCTCCAGCGCCCGCCTCCCGCCGATCTCCTCGGCCAAGCGCCTCGCGTGCGCAGCCGCCGTGAAGCGCCTCCGCGAACACCCGCCCGAAAGCCGGCCGCCCGTGTCCCAGGCGGCCCGGCTCTTTGACAACGCCGTGCTGGCCGGCAACACCGCCACGCCCGTCTTGAACGCCGAGCTCTCTGCCGCCCACGCCCAGGTGCTCCTCACCTGCCGCCGCTGACCTGTGCATCCATAGCTACGTGCCTACTCGGCCCCTGCGGCGTGGCGCCCCATGCGGTAGTTCCCCATGGCCCGCCCCCACTGGATGCGGGCCCGGGTCACGGGCATCAACCGCCGCAACCCCTTGAACTCGCTCTCGCTCAACCTGGCCACCGCGGCGAGCACGGCCGCCTCCGCCTCGTCCTCCCACCGACCAATCTGCGCCACAATGTCCGCAAACGCCGTCTCCTGCGGCACTGCCACCGCGGGGCTCGAGCGCATCCGCACGTTGCCGTCCTCAAAGTAGTGGATGTCCACCAGCACCGCCGCCTTCGTGAACAGCCCCAGCGCCCACGTGTACTCCAGCGCCCACGCGCCGTGGTACATGTTGCTCTCGCTGAACTTGTAGCCGTACACAAGCACCGTCGTGGCACCCTCCTGCGGCACCACCGCCACCGCGGCCGCCAGCGGGTAGTGGCTCGCGACATACGCGGCAAGCTCGGTGTGCAACTGGCGGTGGGCGGCGTCGAGCGCCTCGCCGTACGGCTCCACGTCGAGCGCGGCCCCGGTCGTCAAGTCCACGTTGAACTGCCGGCCCCGCGCGTGGTCCACGTACTTGCCCAGCGCGAGCCGCGTGTGGTGGCTCACCACGGCCGGCGCGCCCTCGAGCGTCACCACCAGGAGGTGGCGCTGCGGGTACGCGTCGAGCGCCGCATTGAGGTCGCCCTTGCTCTGCGGCACAATGTCCCGGATCTGCCGCGCCACCTCCGGAAGCTCGCCCGGCGGCGCGTCGTCCACGAACAGCGCAACGATCGAGGAGGACATGGGGAGACGGCGTGCTGGTGGTGTGCACACGACATGCGCCTGCGCCTGCGCGGCACGTGTGCGGCGGCGCCGGCGGCCGCGGCGGCAGCGACGGCGGCACCAGCGGCACCGGCACCAGCGGCACCGGCACCAGCGGCAGCCCGGAGGCGGCCCGCGCTCAGCATCCAAGCACACAATTGACAATAAATACTCTCCCCGCCACAACTACGCCTCCCCGCCCAACAAGGCCGCGATGGCACGCACCAACTGCGAGTGCAACTCCGCGTCCAC